>JAJIBD010029108.1:0-130000 GCA_021461705.1 Cryptotis parvus
CCTTGGCAGTAAGAGGATTGTGATGGGGAAACATATGAACCGAAGAATCCAGTTGAAAGACTGCCAAGGATTTCCCTTATTTTTTCTTTAAGGGAGTTTGTGACTATGCACCTGGCAGATTGCTCAGGGGGCTACTCATCTACAAAGTAGCTCAGGGATCTCGTTCCCTGTGGTGTTGCTCAGGAAACCATACTCAAAGGCCATGATTTGGCCGAATGAGGGTCAAAAGAATTGCCTCGCCGCCAAAATGATGCACCATCCTCTGGCTCTGTTCATCAAGGACCCAAGAATAAGTCTTTCATTTTAGCTTTACAGTTAAACACAGAGCTCTCTAACATGTGTTCTTTGTCTATAACCTTCAAAAATATGATTTTAAAAAAACCTTAGCTTATTGTGCTTGGCTTGAGAAATTTGGGTGTGGAGCCTCGATTGGCAGCCCTTAAGCTCTGGCGGCCATAGAATCCAGGAATTTATTGGCACTGAAAGGGCGCCTGGGGTGCCCCCTGGCACTTGTGAACCACCATCTGCACTTGGACCAGATCGCCCGGTAAGCTTGAGAAACATTGCTCTACTGATCTGGTTCCAGAGAACAGATAAAACTCCGGATCGCATAGAGTCCGAGTTCACTCAGGTCTGACTGACCCGGAGTGCTATTCTCTTACAGAGCTAGATGTGATTGTAAAACAAACCAAGAGCTGCTCCTTAAAACGTGTTATGTTACTATTTTTGAAGAGAGTTCAGAGCAGTGATGCATCAGTGTCATCCTGTGTACTAGGGTGATGACTTCTGCTTTTTGCCAGAAGGTGACTGGGTGTTCTAGCAGCCTTGGACTGGATTTGATTGCTTTTCACTAAACAAGTCAGGTCTGTTCTCTCTCTCTCTTGGGTTCTATATTATGTAGGCTGGATCTTACTGACTTGACTACATTATTAACTCTCTTCCCACTATTCTCACCTCTTTAATCTTTTCCATAAAAAACTGCTTAAAGAGAGTTCTTAAGCCTATTTTTCTCTGATCTGAGTTTTTCTAGTAGTATCCCACTAGAAAGAGAAATTCTGTGTGTGTGAAAGAGAGAGAGAGAAAGAGAGAGAGCTTTTGCTCTGCTGCGATGTGTTAGACCAAGCTTTACTGAAATCTCTTTGACATATAAAAATCTATAGTGTTTTTTTAATGACATACAGAGCTTTTATTCTCCATTCAATCTTGATCACATATTGAGCTTATATTATTTCTTATTTAGCACTGGACCTAATTTAATTAATTTATTGTATTTGAACCTTACAGATAGTACTCAGTGCGACCTGCGGAGCTGCACATGATTCATGGCCAGCTGGGCCTATTGGTTTAATGCAAAAGAATGTGATGTTCACACCCTGTGGTGCTGGGAGGTGTACAGAGCCACACACCAGGGCATAGGAGGTTTTCAGGGCTGGCAGTGCTCAGGGAACAATGTAGTACAAAAGGAATCAAATCTGGTTCAGGTGCACACACCCTACATTCTGTATTGTCTTACAGTCCTTCCTGATCTGTGTTTGATCTTGGCAAGCCCCTTGAGTCATGTTGAAGAATACAAGTGACACAAAAAACAAAACAGGTAAGACTAGAGCTTCACACATGTGACCCAGCTTGATTACTCTTCTTGGTGTCTATGCCAAAGAAACATAGATATTAATTCAAAGATACATGCATTCTAGTATTCACTGCAGTGCCTAATTATAATAGGCAGAGACCTATGAAAACAAGCCAGATTTCAGGAACAGATGGCCGGAATGATGCTACGGCCATACCACCTGAACACAACCGACTCATCAAAGGTGAGTGAATGACAGCTGGAAAAGCACAATGGAGATACCATACAGCTGTAAGAAAACAACAGAATCTTGTAGTTTTCTGCAACTTGGACGGAACCAGAGTGTTAGATAGAAATAAGTCAAAGGGGAGCACAAATGCCCATGTAATCTCTCATCTGTGGCTGGGTACATATGAAAGGCAAATAGAGATGTACCCAGAATCATGGGCTGACAACTCTTAGTCTTTGTTTACAGAACTGAGAGGGTACCAAGCAGTGGAGGGGAAGAGATAGAAAGGAAGATAGAAGGAGGAAGAGAGGAGGATTAGAAATGACACAAAGTTTTGACTCCACGAGTCTCTGTTTGTTCTGATTATTCAACGAATGCGTTTCTTGTAGGCAACCAGAATGTTGGAGTTCAATTTTAATCCATTTTGTCACTCTGTGTCTCTTAATTGAACGCATTTAGACCATTGACATTGAGAGATTATTGTCATTGGATTTTTGTGCCATCTTCTTTTTTTTTTGTGTTTGTTGTGTGCTTATGATTGAGGTGCGTTACAGTCCAACTGAAGTCTTTAAAGAGTTCTGGTTTGAGTCCATAAGTTACTGAGTTGTTGCTTGCTCCACCATGAAGTTGTGTATCTTTCCTTCGCCCTGAATAACGAGCCTGGCGGATAAGGAATTCTTGGTGAAACCTGCGGATTCATTGAGCCTTTTCGCAATATCCACCATTGTTTCGGGCACCGGGTGTTTTTCATCAGAGAGAAGTCTGCTATGTAAATCTTAGAAATGTTCTGCGCCCAACACTTTAATGCGATTTTCAAAGCCTACTTTGATCTTGCTGCTTTCCAAAGTTATTCTATCCTGGAGGAAAGGACACTCATCCATTGTTGGTAGGAGAGTAATGCCGGCTGGTACAGCCACTTTCTGGAAACAATATGGACTTTCAGCTCCCAAGACTAGAAATTGAACTCCCATTTGACCCAGCCGCTACCACTCCTGGGAATCTACTCTGGGGGAAGCCAAAAGTACGTAGCCCGGAAACACCATCCCTACTTTATGTTCATAGCAGCATTAGTCACAATATAGCCAGAATCTAAAGAGAAACTAACCAGAGTGCCCGAAAATCGGCTGACTGGATAAAGAAGCTTTGGAACATCTACACAATGGGCTATATGATGCGGCGGCTGTTAGGAAAAAATGAGTTATAAGGGGGTGACCTATAAATGGATGGACATGGAGAAAGATTATGTTGTTGAGAATGAAGTATAGCCAGATGGGAAAGACCCAAATGGAGAGACGACTGCATTTATTTGCATGACATAAATATATATGTACATATTATGATACCAATATCAGGTCAAGCAAAACATGCCTTCATCCCAGGAGTCTTGTCAGAAGTGAATTGTCACAAGCGTGGGAGTCAGAGGTTGAGTAAGACCTAGAAAAATGGAACAGGATTACTAATAATTGTCGAGGGTACAATGCCAACCTAGAACTGAGCATTAAATGAGAGGAGCAAAGGATACACATGACAGCACCTTTAATGTATGTTCTGTAATCCACGGTCTGGGAAGGGGAAAGAGAAAGAGAAAGAGAGAGAGAAAGAGAGAAGGAAATAAAGAAACTGCCATGGAGGTGGGCTGGGGGAAGGGGGGAGGAACCCAGGAGGTGTTGGTAGTGGGGAGATAGGGCACTGGTGGAGAGGGGCGGGTGCTGGAACACTGTATGACCAAAACCCAAATGTAATTTTGAATTGTATATCTTTTTATTTGTATATCACGGTGGTATAATAAAATATTAAGAAAAAAAAAAGAAATGACTTACAAAGACCATGGTTGTGAAGTAGAAGTAGTACATTAAAGCTGTAAACATAAAAACTCTTTTGCAACTATGTCAGCTAAACTGCACAATAAACATTTTTTTTTAAAGAAATAAATACATGTGACAGATTTACACCTGGTATTTACATCTTAATAATATTTCATAAGAGAGAGGCATTTGGGAGGCTAAAGAAATATGTTGACTAGGGCGCGCGTGCGTTAATGCAGGAGCCCTGGGTTCAATATCTGACTCTACATACAGTTCTCTGAGCACTACCAGCAGGGATGAGGCTTAGCAAAAAATTCAGGAATAGCCAGAACACTTCCAGATGTGGCTCAAAAATCTAAAATATATTTTTAAAATATGAGACATTTGGTTGTTTTTCTGCCTGGTTCTTCTTCAGCTTAGCCAGCAATTTGCTAAGCATTCTAATTTTCTCATTCCTGACAGACAGTGAGTCTATATGTGTGAATTATTTGGAATTGCAATGGATACTTTCAAAAATCAAAAATCTGAACTGAAAGGAATTGTTTTTGTCTGAATCACTGGTTCTACAGATGAAGAAAAAAAAAAGAGGCTGTGCTAGCATGGACATTATACACGGGGGCAGGTTGGAGTTGCCTGCCACCACGGCTCCCATTCTGCATCTGCCATTCCCCACCCTCCTTGTGAGATTTAGTGATTCCAATGCTGCTCTGATTCACTAAAGTGTCTTCATCTATTAATGAGACAATGGTATCAGCTCACCCTGGCTATAAATTATTGCCATGAAAATTAAATGAGAGTCAGATATATGAATTACTTGAGGCCACCACCATGGCGTAAGCTCTGGAACTGTAGTAGCCATATTGATGATGAGTGAGGTGAATTTGATGGTTTCTTGAAGTTTCTTCTACTTTTTAAAAGAAGAAAAAGAAGTTCATAGTTTCTTTACACTTGAGTAAAGCAGTCTATTACAGATCTTTTCTTACATCCCACTGCACTTTTTTTCAGAAGAATTTCTTCAAAGGAGTTTGGGATCCCATGTGGATATGGGTTTCTTCCTTGATATAATAAGATCATGAAAAATGATTGTAGCATGAAACAAAAATATGCTCTGCTATATGAGAAAGGAAAACCTACTGTTTTTCTTGGAAACTATTTTAGCCCCCTCATTCAGAAAGAAGAGCTGAGACAATGTTCAACTGACAATGCTCTTTTTGAGAGAAATCTCAGAACAATAGGAATCGGGGGAAAGAAAGTAGAGGAGGGAAAGCAACACAGAGCCTGAATTGTCAGAAGCTACGCCCAGCTTCTCAAGAAAGAACATCGCTATTGGCCATGTGGGACATATGTGGAATCTTTAGGCTCAGAAAACAGGTCTGAGTCAAAGTTGGCTAGCCAATAAAAAAGAAGTGGGGGAGGGCCCCAAAGCAGGAAGTGCGGAGCCCAGAGCAGGAAGCCTCAGATTGGTCCTGACTCTCACTTTCACACTAACAACTATGTGGAGGCCACAGAAAAAAGACTTAACTTTTTGCTCCAGGGCAGGCAGAACTGTGTAAGGTTTAAAATTAAGGGACCACCATGGGGCGCAGCCATAGTCCAGCGGGTCAAGCCATTTGCCTTGCATGCAGCCGACCAGGTTTGATCCCGGCATCCCATATGGTCCCCCTGGGAAGGCTCCACCAGGAGTGATTCCACAGCACAAGCCAGGGAGTAGCCTCTGCTAAAATTGTTGGGGTGTGACCCACAAAAAAAAAAATTAGGGAGGTGTTTAATTAGGGGGCCAGGGACATGGATGTGCGTCCCTAAGTGTCAGAGAATGCTCGATTTCCTGACAAAATAAGGGAGCATGCTAGGGGTCCACTTCTGCACTGGGGATCGGTGTCACGCAGCAGCGAAGACTCATGAATCCAGCAGTTTCAAAAACTTTTTACTCTTTCGGCTGGCGGTCATGCTAGTCTCAGTAACAAACTGTAAGCGCTCAGGGTTCCTGGCTGGACCTTGGCCACGTGTAGGTTTAGAATCTTAGGCCAAGATGGCTGCTACCACATGCAGGCCCAATGGGAAAGAAAGGAGAGAAGGAGCCAGAGAGCTCAGGAAGAGAGAGGGGCAGAGAAGGGAGCTACTATTTTTTATATCTCTTAGCCCTGACCCGGCCCACATCAGATTGCAGTCAAGGCCAAATCTCTCAGGTTGCTTCTCGGGAGCTCACCTGGTCCCATTGGAATGTTAATATTGTCCCAACCAAGGTCTGCCCTTGAGGTTTCCCTGCAGGTCCCTATGCAGGGGTGGGGAGGGGCATCTGAGATGAACTGTATCTCAGAATTAATACAAAAGGCATGTATCTGTACCATAGGTATTCTCAGCCAGGTATATATTTTCCAAGCCCCACGAGAGCCTTGTCTTTATTTCACAGTTGTTTGGGCATTAGCCTTTTAGACTTTTAGAGAGCCACTGCTTGCTTCTGTGATTTAAATAGTATTTCTCTGATCTAATCATAGCCAATATTATCTTAGAGATCCAACATAGATAAAAATCTGATAGATCTCTTAGTCCCATGATGATTGTGGTAGCCTGCCTTTCACTAACATAGAATACATGGTGAGATATTCTGCCACATAGAGTCACAGATCCAAACTATTTCCTGCCCCTGTCTACAAAGTGGTCTGCAGAGGTAACTCAGGCAAGATGCAGAGGGGTTTCCAGGCAGCTAGCCCTCCGATAGCCACGCATAGAAAAAGAAATCTCTGTTTCATTTAGGAGATGTTATAGCTCAGGTTTCCTAAAAATGAAGCTGAGAAGGGGGCTGCTGAGCAAAGTATAGCAAGGCCGTTAGCTAGATCCAGCGAGTGTGGACAGCCAATGATATTGAGAAAGAGCATATGCTCATTGAACTGCTATTGAAAAGAAAGAGCCTTTCAGTGTTTCGCCTACTGACTAGGCTAGGAGATTTTGTAAACTGTGACTTGCTTTCTCTTGTAGCTATCAGAGGTGGGATCATTTTAAATCACTATCACTATCTTCCAGGTAATCATCTATTTGTATCGCCTGCACCAGTAATCTCTACCTTATGCTCCTGTCTCATAGCTGAAGTAGGGCCCAACGGCATTTCTTTTTTGCTCCAGGAACGCAAAGAGCCTCAGGCGCATTATATTAGTCATGGGAATGACCCAATATAAATGTTACTAGTATTTGGCCTAACCATACTACGGGAGCAAGCTTGTGGAGCTTACAGGGCGGATGGCATACTGGTGTAGTCACCTCTAAATAAAGCATTTATTGATGAGCATGCGGCCGCTAGCCAGGCTGTGATAGTTGGTCTGCTGGGTGGAGTTGTGCCGAGAGGGGAAGATCGGGATGTGGCAGAAAATGGCGAGGCCCCATGGAGTAAAGGGAGAGATGGTCTACAGCTTATTGTGCAGGCTCTTCTTGGTAGCCGACCAGGGCTAAAAGCGCCATGCCCCCCGAGGGGGGCCCCATGACGCTAGGCACAGGGAGAGCAAGTACGCAGCTCTACCCCGTCTCCTGAGAGTCTCTGGTTTAGCACGCCTGGGCCAGATTGAAAAAAAAATACCGCCCAGGGTGGCTGTTCGATGATCCAGGCTGTGATATTCTGGTCTGCTGGGTGGAATTATAACGAGAGGAATCCGGATGTAGAAAATGGCAGGCCCCTTAAGTAGGAGAAGTAATAGTCTGGTGGAGGCATGGCAGGGTTCTAGCCCTGGCCTGCCGCCCCAGCAGACCTCACAACAAGCCAGGCCTGCCTCCCTACTCCATGGGGCCTGCCGTTTTCCAATCCGAGTTACCTCTCCTCCCCCCCCCACCCAGCAGCTATCGGCCGAAGCACAACCTGGTTCTTCAACTGCCCTCAGCAGTTGCCGGGTGGCCAGTCTTCTCGCGCCCTCCTGTGCCAATTTATCATGCCCGGGAGGCTTGGTGATTTCCCCAGCCTGCCCCTACTCACCTGAGAACTTCCCGGGAAGTCTACCCCCAAACTAAATATTTTGGGTGATTTTTATCTTGGTGCTTGATCTGCCATGGTTCATACACTTATATATCTGGAATTGTGTAAAAAAATTTTGGAAGAAAAAGCTCAGTTGGAAGAACACGCCAGCCTAGATGGGAGGGGATGGAACTGAGGGTAGGAAACTACGGCAATTGGGAGGGACAGGCAGACCAAGAAGGAGAGAGCAACAGAAGATCTGCAACTAGTACAACTAGGACTGTGTTGAGGAGTTACCTGCCAGCAAAATGGTCCCTGAAGCAGCTCTCTGGGAGTTTTGCAGACCAGAGGCTCCAGAACTATACGGATCCTGATACACCTCTCAGCACTTTGGGGGTAGCCCAGGTTGTTCCAGCACCAGGACCATAGCAGCATTTCATCCTGGGCCCTTTTGCTTTGAATGTGACTGCTCATTGGCGCCACAATCACTGGTAGGTAGGTCCGGGAAGCCAGGAGTACTCCTTGGGGTTTTCCCATTAAATGCAAAAGCAGGGGGTAAGTCAGGTGCATCTGCCAAAAGTCTAGCAGAGACCTGCCTATCAGGGCTGTGTTCCAGATCTGTTCTCTGGAGACACCACCGCAGTAGCCATGTTTTTGCTTAAAATTGTGCAGATCAGTTTCTCTGGAGTAGGAGCATTGGCCAGTCTCAGCATGAGAACAGGGCAAGTGGAGGATTACAGTGAGACACCTGGTTTGTGTAGTTTTTACCCAATGCTACCTTTCCTAATGTAGTCAGATATTTGGAGATCATGTTAAGTGATTTTCCTTATTTACATTTTATTTTGTATGTGTGGCTGTTTGCATATTTGAAGGTCACTTACTTTTTGAAAAGGGTGCTGGGTGGAGTCCATGAGGTGATAGCCAGGATCGCGCCTACAGCATCACTGTTGGCTATAAAAGGGACTGACAGGGGTCAAACTTGCGGCCTCACGCATGCAAGGCAGGTGATCTAATACTGGGTGACGGGTATCTCAGAGATCTCAACCGAACATTTTAGCAGAAATCATTACTGGATTCACCTTGGTAGAAAGGGACTCCAAGGAAGGACCTTAGGGACTGGAGGAGTGGTGTTCAAAACTAGGCAGGAAGTAAAGCAGTTAGTTGCAATAGCTCAGTCCACAGGGAGTCACCGAAGATCTGATTGTGCTGCCCTTGGCCTCCAGCAGGAAAGAGTCACCCATCTGCGCCTTTGCTCCACTCCCCTTGGGTAACAGTTTCATTACCAGGGCCCAGTTAGACACAGACGCAACGTTCCCTTAAGGAGGGCCAGAGAAGGAATTAGATTTACTAGTGCCATGTGAGGTGGGGATGGTGCTAATTCCACATAGGAGGCTAGGCCCAGTCACTAAAGGAATAAGTCTGGACCCCAACAGTGTGGGGAAGAAGAGCCAATGTTAGGTCATTTCCTTCTAAGCATGCTTAGAAAAGTCACTGACATTCTGTGAGATGAAGATGGAAGAGCTCAGACCCTTATTTCTAAGAGTCAAAGTTTTAGAGTGAAAAATTTGTTGCTTGCTTGCTTTCATTTTTATGGCTGATGTGACTCATCACCACCTATGGAGCAGATGAAGCAACAGAAATGTGTTCTTTCTGCGCCTCTGGGCCAGCAATTTGAGACCCGAGTAGAACAGGACCAGGCTCACTCTGGGGAGAGTTCAGTCTACATCTCTCCAGCTCTCTGTGCATGCAGCTATTGCCTGGCATGGCCACATTGCTCCAATCTTGTTTTCCATTTCCACAGAATCTTTTCTCTGTCTTCTTTTACAAGGACACATTGATCATCCTGCGTCAACCCCACGAGTTAGTCTAGGTGAGACTTGAGATCCTCAATTCATTCCACATAAAGACCCTTTCTGGAAACAATATCCCTTTAACGAGGCCAGTGTTCAACCCACCACATGACTTTTTGTACCACTCTCCCAGTTTTCAAAGGGGAGTAGATACTAGCTAAAAAGCCAGGGGACCCTTAGTTGCTGTTCACCCCAGGGCTGTTTAGGGAGCAGAAAGTGGTGCATAATCTTTCTTGGCACAAGAGCCCGTGCGGTCGAGTTCTGGGTGAGTTTAGAAAGGAGCTTGCTTTGGGAGTGCATGTAAGAAAGAGTTCAAAGGAATGAACATGGGGAAGCGAGATCATGACCCCCAAAGCCTGATTCCTACTGTGTGCCCTAAGCTGCCTCCTAGGGCGCTGGATGAATGATGTCTTCTCAACCAGAAGTATAATTCCTGAAGGCTTGGGGCTGGAACCTGGAAAAAAACCACAGTTATAAACCTCAGTGCTCCCGAATCCTCCCATGCTGAGATAAACTTTATTTTCCTGCAAAGTCATTCCTGTCAACTGGGAGACTATGATTTCCCTTGGGAGGAGGGGGTGGACACACCTGAAAGATGGAAAGGAAAAGCCCAAAGATCCAAGTTTTGTTCAGTTTGTACCATCTTGGGTGGTGGCCAAAGAGAGAAAGTGAGCTTCCTTTAGCATCAGGAAAGAGGTGATTAAGCCCTTGTCTTTGGACAATCAAAGCCTGTCTTTATTTTCTGTTCTGTGCCAGGGAGAGAAGCCAGGGCCTCCAACACAGGCAGGGCAAGTATCCTGCTTTCTGCAGAATTCATTTCCATCCCTCTGTCCATTTTAGTAAGTCCAGAATACACTGGTGCATTTAACCATTTTGCTCATAAGGAATTTGAGTGCCTGAAATTTGTTAGCTGGCTTTTCAAATGAACCCAGAACCATAAATTTTTGAGTTTCTGGAGACCTAGAAATAGTGCTGTAGCTAAGGTTTTAACATTGCAATGAGATTGGCCTAACTTAAATCCCTTGTACCACCACGTATGGTCCCTCATGGGCTCCCTCTTTAGAGTCAGAATAGACACTGAGCACCACAGGGTGGGCCAAACCCTCCACCATCCACAACAATAATCCCCACTATCAAGAGCAACCTAGAAAATGACTCCTTGCTAGAGGTTAGAGATCTCAGCCCATACCAAGACACTCACCAGAGTCCAACTCTTATTCTAGTTAGTTTCCTCCGCACCCTCCTCTCCCCATCAAGCTTCAAATTTTGCCTTTACAAGACACATTTTTCTGTGAACATCCTGTGTACCTGATTAGACCTAGCATTTCTCTTGTTACTCTGTATTTTCCCAGTTTAGGTTTCTATCTCCCAGTCACTGAGTCTGATAGGTTAATATAAAATAATTTTTTTCTTCCTGAAAATTTCATACATAACTCAAGCACCATTCTTCTACCTTCTTTTCATCTATCTATCTATCTATCTATTCTATCTATCTATCTATCTATCTATCTATCTATCTATCTATCTATCTATCTATCTATCTATCTATCTATCTATCTATCTATCTATCTATCTATCTATCTATCTATCTATCTATCTATCTATCTATCTATCTATCTATCTATCTATCTATCTATCTATCTATCTATCTATCTATCTATCTATCTATCTATCTATCTATCTATCTATCTATCTATCTATCTATCTATCTATCTATCTATTTTTAGGGTCACAAAATAAAATACACAAGCATCGCAGACCCTGCCATGCTCAGGGGTTATTACTGGTTCTGTACTCAGGAATTACTCCTGGTGATGTTCGGTAGACCTTACCCCAAGATGCTGGGAGTTCAACCCGAGTCTGCTGCATGGAAGGAGTAAGTGTGTTACCTGTTGTACTATCACTCTAGCCTTTGTTTTTTTAATTTCTGTCTGTTCTTGTGTGTGTGTTTGTGTGTTAATGACTGTATTCTTTAAGTATATTATAACTTCTTTCAGAATAATGAGTCATATCTCCCACTGGTGTTACACACACACGTAGCACACACACACACACATACACACCCTTTTATACAACTTCCATCACTTGTACCACCACCTGAAGTGGACTGTAAAACAAGGGTTTAAGTAGAAATCATTTGTTTGGGAGAGTGGTCACACTAGGAAATTGAGGAAATGAAATAAGGGAGGTAAGGAAAGCTATAGAGTGTGTTACTAAGCAAATTATTTCTGGGGCTGACCAGATCTCAATCCCTACTGAAACTATGTGAAAAATATTCCAGAACCTCCTTCTGAATTCAACCCAGAACTAAAGGCGCTGTGCATTTGTCCTCAAACTTTCACCAATTGTTGAAAGAGAGCTGTTCAAGTATTCAATCCCTTGCACTAATAGTCCAGGTGATGTGCCGGAGGAGAAAGTCCCAAGGCTGAATCCCAGAGCTCCCAAAGCATAGAATTGACCCACCTGCCCTCCGTATCCAGGAGATATGGTCAGGCATCCTCTGTGCTCCTGTACAATTTGCAGTTACAAAGTACTGGTTCAGCTAATGATGAGATTCTGGAATATTTCTTACCATTGATCTTCATTTACGTGAATTGGAGATAAAATTGACCTTCGTGGTATTAAATCCAAATGAAGACCTTAAGGAAGTGTATAGTATACGCCTGACTGAGGAAGTACCTGTGACCACTAGCTTCTTTGTTCCATCCCAAGATTCACACAGCACTAACAGTCTAGATGACTTACAAGTGCACTTTGGAATCAGAGATCCCTGTGACTCACCTCCCATTGTCTCTACACTTGGCTCCATCACAATTTAAATAAACCCTGAAATATACCTGCTTAGGTATGGGAGATTGAGAAACTATAATTCTCGGATTGCTGAGTACCTGTAAGAGCACATGTGTGCATATGCTTGTATGTGTATGAGAGGGTGTGATAATGAGAGGTGTTGAGTGTATATGTATGTTGGGGTGTGGGTGTCTGTGTATTTGTGCATATGTGTGTATATGGGTGTATACATGGGTGTGTGTATGGAGAGGAACTTATATGTACATTTGCAGGGGTGGGATAGGGTATGTCTATGTGTGTGTATGTGGGAAGCTTAGGGGTATGAGTGTGCATATGTATAATTGTGTGTTTGTGGGAGTAAGTGTAAGTATATATTGTGTGCGATATATGTGTGTATGTGTGGGGGAGGAGGTTTGTGAGGGGTAAGTGTGTATACGGGGGTATGTTAGTGGGGTGTGAGGGTGTGAGTAATGGGGTAGGGGGTGCATTTGCATATGGGGGGTGCAGGCATCTAGGTGTTTTCCCTTCATCAGTCAATTCCTGGCCACCAGCCACATGCCCTATAATTCAATTGCTGCACTATCTAACTGACATTAGCATTAGACCCCGCAGACTCAGCCCTTTAAGACTGTCCCCCATTTTTAGATGGAAACTGCAAATCACGCACCCACATTTCTGTTAGACTTGGGTAGACATCAGCAGGTCCCATGATTTACTTCTCAGGTTTGGTCATTTACTGTAATGATTCATTGAACTCAAGGAGACACTTATATTCACTGTTTTAAAATATGATAAAATATGATAAAGGAAACTGATGAGCAGGCAGATTGAAGAGATATGAAGGGAAAGTTTGCAAAGTTCTGAGCACAGACACTTCGTTCTCCATGCTGTGGAGGCATGTACCCATGCAGAACATGGATTTCTTCACCAGTGCAGAAGCTAGCCCCCCCCTAGGTTTCTCGGGCATTTATTCAGCCTTTATCTCAGGAGGATGATCAATTATGAACTCAATCTCTAGCCCCTCCCTCTTCCCAGAGGATGAGGAATGAGGGAATGAAATAAAACCTGCTGTAGATGAGGGGACAGGTCACCAGTCCCTAGCCATGGGCTTATGAGCACAGAAGACTTTTCCATCATTCACTTAATCTAAAGGACTTCCTAGGAGCTCTGTGGCTGGAACCAGAACCAAATATTAGAACAAATGATGCCTTAGCAATGGTACCATTTGAGACATTACAAAAGTTTGGAATCTCTGGCCAGAAGCCTGGTACAATGACCAATCTCTCTCTCTCTCTCTCTCTATATATATATATAATACATATAAAATATATATCAAAAATATATATCAAAAATATATACCAAAAATAAATACATTTGTTTTATTTGATTCCTTGGAGGAGTCATACCCATCAGTACTCAGGGATTACTCCTAACTTTATGCCTGGGGATCGCTTCTGGATTGCTCAAGAGACCATATCGTTGTCCAATGCTAGGGATCAAAATTAAGGTTAGATATGTGCAAGATAATCACCTTACCCCTGTACTGTCTCTGCACCCAAAAGGCATTTCTTCTTTCCTAAAATGTCCTGAGGCTGGAGTACATTGCCTGGTACACAGTTGACTAGGAAGTGGGAGGTGGGTAACCAGTTGTTTGAGGGGATCAGAGACTAAGTCACTTGATCACTTGAATCCCGTTATTCATCGATTTGCTCGAGCGGGCGCCAGTAACATTTCCATTGGACCCTATCACGTGCCAATGTAGCACAATGGCATCTGGTTGATTCAGGAATATGAAGAGCCTCAAAGCGCGAAGCCGCCCGCGTCCACCTTCTCGTTCCACAGCAGCACAGCGGAGGGGGCCTCCGGCAAGGCTGAGCCCGAGCAGGAGGCGGGGAGCAGTCGGCCGCCACGGGGCCTCCCTTCAGCACCGGCAAGAAGGTGGAGAGCTCGGTTCTGGGCTCATTGAGCTCCGCCGCCCTAGCTGGATTTTCAGAGACTAAGTAAAGAAGAAAACTCTCCCCCCAGGGTCATCTGAAGCTGCCTGGCAGTGTGAATCAACCGTTCCACAGTCACTTGCGAGTCTGTGGGCCCAGGGCATGTTGGTCAGCCTTGCAGGCAGACTCTTCAGGAAGAGAAGTGGGTTTCCAACCTTTCTCCGAGAGAGGGCAGAGGAGAAGGGCTTCCTAAACGGCCTCAAGCATGATATTACATTAATCCAGCTGAAGGTGTTGTCAGGTAACTGAGCACAAGACATTTTTAAACACCGTATCCTGTGATTCCATCTCCGTAGCAAACATGATGTTAGCTGCTTCAGATTCTCTAGAAAACAGCCCAAGGTCAATGGCTGGGCAGCATGTTTTTATGGGAATCACTGTCTCTGGGACAGGACCTCGTGTGAAGAAGGGGAATGAAGAGTCGCCTGGGGAGAAGAGAAGGAACAGGCTGACTTAGACAGGAAGAACCACCATTGCTGCACATTTGGCCTCTGCTCTCCGGGACGCCTCAGTGCCCACTCAGGACCCAGAATCCCGAGCAGTTTTTTCCTCTGCTCCCATCTGTTCCAGCCAAAGCATTCTCCATGGGGTGATAACCTTTCCCTTCTTCCAGGTGCAGATGTTGGGGTGTATGGACGAGTTCTGTCCCTCAGCAGCTGTGGGTGGTAGCGAAGAGCTGAATGAGATCAGGCTGTCATTGAGTGGCTGGTAACAAAGAGCCCCCTGGAGCGAACATTAGTCAGGATCCTCTGAGCTCCAGTCTGTCCTGGGGCTGTCTTCAAAAGTCAAGATTAGCAAGAATTAGTGAAGTCTGTTTAGCCCAAATGCCCCACTTCTCAATGTCTGGCAGTTCTCCTTATTCACCATGACCACTAGGTAATGTCCACGGTCTCTGCCTTCAGTCAGAACCCAATTAATTCAGTTAAGCAAAGAATTTTCTTGCCCTCTTAGTAGTTTTTTTTCCCATTTACTACCTCCATCCCCACCTTCATTTATAAATCTCCATTTTTCCATTTTCCTTGTACTAGAGTGGAATCTAGTCTCTCCTACTGTAAAACCTCCCCGAAATGGTCCCCTTAGGAAGTCTTTCTCACCTTCCTTTTCTTTGTTTGTTTGGGGGTGGTTCACGCTCCAGTGGTGCTTTCGGTCACTATGTGCTTAGAGACCATGCCTGGCAGTGCTCAGGGGGCTCACATCCAGACCTTCCACGTGCCAATCATGTGCTCAGCCTGCTGAGATACTGCTCTGACCCTCTGTGGCAGCCTCAGCAAGAGCTAGAATAAATTTTCCTTTCCTGCCTTTCCCCTGCCCTTTGTCCTGAGACCTGGGTCCAGCAATTCCGGCTAGTGCTTGTGCCTTCAGCCTCAGGGGCGTTGCACTTTAGTCGCACTCCTTGTGTGCACGTTTGCTGGTGGGGTTTGTGTCCATCTCAATCCTGCTCTAGCTCATCACACTTGTGTGGCTCTCCGGGGGTAGCTGGGTGCTCAGACACTTACATGCTTGCTGTGTGGTGCACTCCTGGCCAAAGTGCTCACACTTTTCTTTGGTGTGAAGGCTCACACCCTAGCTATGAGCCAGAGATCACTGGAACCACAGATCTGTGCTGAGTGCATGCAGGGATGGAAATCACGGGCCCAGGCTTGCAAGGCGGGCACTTTTAGTGGTGAGCCATCCCCAAGGAGGACCAGATCCTTTTTCTTAATAACTGTCAGACCACAAGGGGAGGCTCTCTTCATGAGCTCAAAGTTCACAAGAGGTGTCTGACATCCTAACCTTCGACCCACTTCAGTAGAAAATCATGGACTCTGTGGAATAATTAAAAACTGATTTTTTGAGTACTTCCTCTTACCATACACTCCTTAAATTGCCACTCTGTTCACTTTTTGATACCATTTTTTAAGCCATTTTCTCAGAAAAGGAAAGATAGACACCAAATGTTCTAAGGAACTATGTTGATATCAGCGAGTTGATCTCAACTAAGTTGAGGCTAGCAGCCCTGTGGCATAGTCTCTTTCACACCTGTGAACTTGACAGACATAAAAGCCTCCAACATACAGGGTGCAAGCTGGCTTCAGACACCTCAGCAGTATCATCTAAGGCAGGAAGGCCAACCTGAGGCCTTGGCTTGTTCTTCTGTGCAGTGCCTGTGAGCACTTTTCTGGACAGACTTCAGAAGATGTCACCAAAGACTACTTCAGAGCCTGATTCCCATTCACCACACACTCCATTGCTTTTTATCTGAAATGTGCTCATTGGTTTTATTGCTCAGAATTAATCCTCTTTTACACAAAGAATCACAAACTAGCTTCCTTCAAGTTTTCATCTTGGTCATGTTCCTTCCCTGCAGCGCATGGCACACAGACCCTAAGGAGAGGTTCACCGTTTGAATGTGCAGTAATCTAGCTCCTTTCTATGAAATCCAAATTGAGCCAACTGAAATGCCACAGGCATGGAACAGTGCTTCTTGGGGTAACAGCTGGTATTCCACAGAGATAAGATAAACCCTTGCAGGAGGCCTCATCCTTAAGATTATTATCATGCATAAGCCATATCTCTGGTTTTTTTTTAAGTCTTATAAATTTGGTCTGAATGCTTGTATTGGGTTTAATATTTTCTGTTTCTCTGTTTTATGAATCATGTCCATTTTTCCTCTGGAGCTTGGAAGAAATGCCATCTGTTAACAGAGGGCACATGGTTGGATGACTCATCCTATCCTATGACTGGCGAATACCCATGCGAGCTTTGTTTTTGTGGTTTTGTGTGCCCCTTTGGGTACCAGACAAAGGAACCACTAACCCTATGGCCTCACCCCTAGCCCTCTCAAAACCCTCCTGAGGCTACTTCCATTATGTTCCTTATCGGCACACACATTGCTCTCCCATCCACAGTGGGCAATTTTGCATAGCCACACATCAATAGTCCATTGATCCACTGAGCAGAGAAAGGAAGTGCTCCCCCAGACTAAATTGTTCAGCTAGATGGAGCTTATCGTTATAAGCAATTTTTTTTAATTTAATTTTTTTAAAAAAATTTTAAGAGGGAAGCCAGTAGCAGCTCTGCCTCATGTCTGTCATACCTGGGCTGGATTAAAGACTCCAGCAGGGTGGATCTTGATGAGCCGGGCTGTGATAGGCTAGTCTGCTGGGTGGAGTTCTGACGAGGGCAAGTCGGATGTGGAAAATGGAGGTCCTCATGGAGTGGGGGGTGGCTTGTTGTGAGGCTCTGCTTTACCTAGCCACTCATGAGGCGCCGGGAGGGATGGCAGGTTCTATCCCTGGCCCGCCACTTCAGCAGAGCCTCACAGCAAGCAGACGACCCCCAGTTGATTTTTCCTGGAAGATTACTAAATATGGTGTGGATGATCGTATCATCCTAACTCAACTTGAATAATCCACTCACACACACACACACACACACACACACTTCCTCTTCTGAAGCTTGTTTGCAGCCTGTGTTGGTCAGAAATACCTCCTCACTTAGAGGTTGTCTTCTCAATAAAGTCTCTTCAGCTAATCCTGTCCTTTTTGTTGATAGTACTAAATACCAGTAGTGCTCCTACTGAAACACAGGGGCCTTTGGGGTGGAGAGGAGCTACATCCCTGTCGCGTGTGTTGCTGTTATTTTATTTATTTATTTATTTATTTTTTGCTTTTTTTGGGTCACACCCGATGATGCTCAGGGATTACTCCTGGCTCTTCGGTCAGGAATTACTCTAGCAGTGCTCAGGGGACCGTCTATGGGATGCCGGGGCTCGAACCCAAGTTGGTCATGTGCAAGGCAAATGCCTACCTGTTGTGCTATCACTCCAGGCCCAGTTGCTGTTCTTATTTTCTCAAACTGGAGTAACTATTGTAGGGTCTATCATAGTTTTAAACACTATGTTCAAACCCCTACTGCTAGTGTCTTAGTTCAGACAGGTCCTTGGTGATGATTTGTGCAATTAGACAAACATTCTGATCTTAGAAGTAGAGAAGGGTGAAGCATATGACTGAAGTTGGCTATTGAGTTCTAAGTCAGGAAGCATGGCACTTCTGGACAGGCAATTAGTGATCACTGAACCATACAAAGAGGTGCCCTTTACCCTTTGTCACTACAACAAACCAGGTAACAGATGGTGCCTCTCCATGAGTGAGGGTCTACAGTGAAGAGCCATGCTCTGATGGATGGACACAGAGATACATTAAAAATAAACCTTCTTGATCTTCATGGTGCTGTGACTCAGGGAATATTTTATTAAATGTTAAACTATGGCAAGCCCATTTGACTCAAATGGATAGAGCTCCTTGGATTTGCCATGCATCCACGACCCTGCTCAATTGCTACCAATATTAATTCCCTTAATTCTTACAACGTCCCAAAGTAGCTGCTACTGTTATATTTATTCAATAAGTGAGTCATAAAAAGGGTTGAGTGATTTGTGCAACAGTCAATAAAAACAGTGCTGGGATTCAAATCCCAGCAGTATGATCCAGAATCCAAACCTTCGCGATAAGACCGGTGAAGTGCCCCTACTCCAAATGGCCTGAAAAAGAGCGTGCTTTTGTGATCTCATACCTGCTCTCAGTGGCTTTTAAAAATCACGATTCTCCTTCCCTGTTAGTTATCAGTTCTTCCACTGCCATCACTGTACCTGCCTTCTGCGATAACCCCTTTCTTTTTGCTTCTAACATGCTGTATCTAATCAATTATAGCTTAGAAAACCAGATCATTAAATGTGTCACGCGTGTTATAATTGTGACTAGTGAGTCTGGCCACCTTGATAGTAGCATCACTGGGCCCCACCCCACTTGCCTTGCTTACTCTCTTGTAATGTGTCATTGGTTGCTCCTGTATATGTCTCCCCTGCGAGAGCGTATGTTCTTTTAAGGAGAGGCAATAAGCTTATTCACCTTAGCATCTCTCTGTCCCCTTCCCCTAGCACCTAGCACAATGCTTTGCATATGTTGGGAGACTAATAAATATCTGCTAAGACTATTAAGTAATTAGGTTCTGAGTAATTGCCCAGGAGCTAGCCTATAAGTTAATTAGATGGGCTTTGCTACCAGCCTTTGGGACATTTATTTTAGCTGTCTTGGGGCCTACAGGGCTTCCTCAATATGTCTTGGATACTTAAGATTATGGGACAAAGAGATCAATGAATTCTTTCATTTAGTTCCACAGTAGATATTTATTGAGTTTCTACCATTATATTAAAAAAAAGCTACTAGCTGCTTATACTTCCTGATATGTGCCATGGGTTCTGTGAGGCCAGAGAGGGGACATTCAGAGCAGCTGGATGCTGGGGAGAAATATGGGCACAGAACATGCTTAGATGAGAGCTAGATGAGAAACATATGAGTATATATCTGCCTAAGAATGACACATTGTGAGCATATGTAAAGGAGGAATGAAAAGAACTCCAAACTTCCAACAAGAGCATCAGAGTATGATCTATGAAGGATTCTGAAATGGGGCAATGGAAACTTGACAAATGTGAAGTGATTTAAGAAAGTGGCCATGGAGCCAAATAGATAGCACAGGGTTAAAGCTCAGACCGTGTTTGGATCCCTGATACAGCAAGATCCACTGGACACTGGGTGGGGCCTCCAAGTATCAGCACAGGGCCTGAGAAGCAACACATCCCTGGGCCTCGTTGGCTGAGAATCACTGGGAGAAACCCCGGGCCTTCTGAGCAACCTTTGGGAGCTTCAAAGGGAAATCACATGACCTATAACCTATTTCTTTTAGACTGGGCCAAAAGATATTTGAAGTGGGCCATAAGCACTGCATTCAAAACCCATAAAGTGAATAATAGTTTGAGAATTAATGATCATAAACGTTCAGGCCTGGGGCAACCAGCCACAGCATGCAGTCTCAGGCGGCGCAGCTGGGGGAACCTGGAACTCTACCCTCCCCAGGCTCAGCTGACCATGGGGCACCCAGGAGGACAGATGGGTTTTAGGAGTGGGACCATCAGAGGTCTGGGAAGTCCCGGAAGCAGCCGGATGAGAATCGCCCACCACACTAGGCACCACCTTTGCTGTCCAGGGCTGGGATACTACCTCACGACCAGATTAACAGAGCAAAACCAGTCTGAGCCCAGGTCTTGCGGCTGCAGCGGCCTTGTGATCCCATCAAAGTAGTGAAAACAGTTATGTCCTTTAATGCACTGCATTCTACGATGTTCAGGAAAGTTTGGCAGGAGGGGAAAGATGAGAGGCAAGAAAAGACATACAGACCCTCCAAGCAGTTGAATTGTGGGACTTCCCCCTCGTCAGAACTCCACCCAGCAGACCAGCCTATCACAGCCCTCCTCGCGGCTGCTTTGGCGGTCACGCAGTTCATCAATAAATGCTGGATTTTGAGATGACTACAAGAGTATGCTACCCACACGGCAGAGCCTGGCAAGCTACCGTGTCGTTTGTGTTATGCCAAATACCAGTAACAATTATGACCTCATTCCCATGACCTGATGGAATGGTTTTGAGGCTCTTTATGTTCCTGGAGCAAGCAGGTGCCCTTGGGCTCTACTTGCATGAGACAGGACATATGGAGATGTTACTGGTGCCGCTTGAGCAAATGATGATGACGGGAAGATAGTGATACAGTGATACAGAAACTTTCAGGCCAAACTAGAATCAATTAGATTCCTTTCAGTTCTTCCAGAGAATCAATAACCAATCATGGATCCCTAAGAATAGTTTAAACCTTTGGCACAAGCTATTCTATACCTTATTGTCTATATTCTATATTCTTATCTTCCTTTCTTCTCACAAAGACCCTTTACTTTGGACTAGAGCAATAGTACAGCTGATGGTACTTGCCTCACACACAGAAAACCTGGGTTTCATTCCAGGCACCTCATATAGTCCTCTAAGCTCTACAGGATTATCCCCTGAATGCAGACCCTGGAGAAAGGCCCTGAGGTACTGTCAGTATGGCCCAAATCAAACTAAATATGTAAAGACCTTTGACTTTTGTCCCTTCCTGAGGCTTATTTGAGGTTTTTGACAAAAATCTTTGTATCCCAAATTACAAATATTAGATCCCAAAAAATTCTTTGCCCTTTAAACTTTTAATGCCAGAGCATACTAGTTAATCTCTTTCTATATTAAACTATTACCTCCCAAACTGGTGCTTAAACTGATGACATTCTCATCCCTGTTTTGAAAGGTCGGATTCCTAGTAGTGATTTCACTGCATTCTGACTCAGAGGAGTTTGAAGCTTTATCAGTGATGTTGATGGGACTATTTTTATTTGAAGTCTTCACTGGGGCTTAATGGACTCCTTCCAGGTTGAAGAGCATTAGCCAGAGCATCAGCAGACAGAGAAAACTACTGTAGAGGCTACCCATACAGCTATCACCATATCACAGCTCTCTCCACCTCTGAGGTTGAAGCTGACATCAAAAGAAGCAGTCTGGATAGAAAGATCACCAGCAGACCAAAATCTCACAAGAATTGCCAGGAGTCTGTGTTCATTTTTGGTGAGGAGGGACATATGGAAGAAAGGCTCCTTTATGACCAACAAAACACACACACTTGCACTAGCCCTATTGACTCTGCAAGGGTGCACCGGCTAACCAGTGTGTGTATAGCAAAAAGCAGGAGCCCAGAGGGGCAGCTGCCTGCCCTCCACTCTCCAAGCCTTTGAGGAGCTCCTCGGTGGCCCATTCTAAGCAGAAATTTGCAAGCAAGAGAATTGAGCCGTCAACCAGCCCTTCAAACTGTGACTGTTAAAGTTACTCTTCATCCTTGTTGGGAACTACCCATTTGAGATGCTTTGAGTCCAGCTGGCCTGGCAGCTCCATTGCCAATGCAAGTGATCCAGAGGGAGGGAACATTTTAGTGGCAGTGTCTTGGAAGCCAATCCCATCCCTTCCTCCATACTTTATTTGTGGCAAATAGGTTACTCCAACTACAACACATAAGATAAGGAGGCTTCATCTTTTGAAGAAAGTTGTGTCACAGGGTTTATGAACAAAGGGAAGTGTTTGAGTTTTATATGACTCAGAGAGCCAGAACCAGCCCTATCTCCAGTAGAGGTGACAGCAAGAGGCAGTGGTGGTGATGTGTGCAGAACCAGGTCCATGTGGCCGGCCAGAATGCTCTGGGAAATCCTGGAAAAAAGCCATCTAAGGCAGCTGGAGCTCCTCGATCCTGAGTGTTTGTGTTTTTATGTTAAATATAATAGAAAGCCATTGCAAGGTCTCCAAAGAGCCATACAGTCTGCTTTGCATTTTTGAAGTATTGCTGGCCTACTCTGTGGGAGTAAATTGGCAAGGCCAGAGCAGGAGCTATGAGCCCGGGCAGCATTGACACACAGCTCTGTTCTTGTCCTCATGCTACCGTTTACTTGATTTTGCTCATTTAACCTTTCTGGACCTTGCTTCCCTCCCTGTGCTCAGTGCAGTGGCTATTCCCTCACACTGCCCTCCAGAGTGCAGGCTCCACAGAGAAAATGCATGGAGAAACACTGTGTAAAGTGCAGAAGCATTCTGCACCATGGTCCCAGGCGTTGCCGGGCAGCCCCATATGGCCTCACTTCTGGAGTGTGGGTATTTGAACTCCCACAGGAGTACAAAAGTGATGGGAGGTCATTTTGGTTTTAATATTTCTATCTGTACAGTTGTAATTGTAGAGGGGAGGGTTGGGGAAATTTCCCCTACCCCTCTTGGGTTTTCAAAGCTGCTGATGGGGAAGCAAACAACATCAATCAGATTAGCATGAGCAGGAGCAAAAGATCAACAGAATTATGGACATGTAGGGAAGCCACACAGAAAATGATTTATTTTTTATTTCAGTAAAAGAAATGATGTATTCTGAGGGAAGGAAGTGAAGGAAGGTCCTGGTCTTGGTCTGTAAGGGGAAGAAAAAGAGAACTCATATAATGAGGGAAAAATGAAAAACCAAATGCTCTGCAATTGGATATTTGCACAGACATGATGCTAGAGTTTACCAACAGAAAGTTGATTTTCAGAGATCATCCTAATTCTGGGAAATATATATTTATTTCATATAGGAAGTTATGGAGAAATGAGTTTCCTGTGTAACTCCAGGGATTCAAGTGAGATTCATGAGATAATCCACATTCCAACAGGGCCAAGGCATGTGCCTTGCATGCATCAGGCCCTATTTCAGTTCCTGGCACTGCGTATAGTTCCCTGGGCCTCACCAAGAATGATTCCTGAGCACAAAGTCAGGGAGTAAGCCCTGGGAACTGCTGAGTGTGCCCCCTCCAAAAAAAGTTTAAAATTTTTTTGAAAGTGGTACATTTTTAAGAGATCCATTGGGAGCATTTTTACTAGTCAGCATTTTAGCAGTTAATACCCTATTTAATTTTGTGTTACTATGACTGAATCATGGGGTGCCAAGATATTTGGTAAAACATTATTCGGAGTATGTCTGTGAGAGAGATTAGCATTTGAATTGGTAAACTGAGCAAAGCAGATGGCCTCCTTCAGTGTGTTTGGCCTTCATCCAATCTACTGAAAGCCAGGACAGAACACAAAGGCAGAAGAAGAAAGACTTTTCTCTCGCCTGACTATTGAGCTGTGTACACTATTGATCTTCCATCCTCAGATGAGAACTTACACCATTGACACTCCTAGGTCTTCAGGATTCAGAGGAATCCTTTGGTCTCAGACTGGAGTTGTATCACTGACAGAGGCCAGATCATGGGACTTCTCAGTCTCAGTGTTCCTGTGGGGTCTTTTCAGTTTCTGGAGAGCCTTCATTCATGCACCCTTATACATTTAAATACCAGAGTATTTCGAGGACAAAGAGCCACCATACATATGCAATGTGGAACCATTATGTGACATCCCATATACTACAGAGCCTTTACTCCACACTGGGGCTATTTTTAGGTTGCTGCCTTCAAAGAAAACAGAAGATGGGGAGCTTGAGAAAAGTGCTATATAGAGGGACTGATCTCAAAATGAGCCGGTGAGGGGACAGAAGGGAGTGAAAAAAGGCTGCAGACAAATATGGATTCAAGGAAGCTTGGTCTGTGGAGTGAGTCCACAGGGAGCGTGGGTGCTGGAGTGGTACCATGGAGCTTCTCTGACCTTGAGGACAGTGCCCTGACCACATTCAAGTTACTATTGCTGTGCTACAAATCATCCCAAGATTTGAGGACTTAAACAATAGAAATCTACTTGCATGCCCATGCTCGAGAGCAGTGTTACACATAAGGTAGAAGGACTCAGGTCTTCATCAATGGATAAACAGATCAACCAAACATGATCCACAAAGCAAATAGTTTCAGTCATAAAAAGTAAGTTCAGAGGGGCCAGAGAAATAATTCAAAGGTAGAGCATTTGCCTAGCACATGCCAACGGAGTTCAGCCTCATCTCCAGGCATCCTACATGGTCCCCAGCACTGCCAGGAGAAATTCCTGAGCATTGTTGGGTGTGGTCCCGAAACAAACAAAAAGTAAATTCAGAGTCAGAGAGACCATAAATGGACCGAGCTTTTACTTTGCATGTAGGAGGCCCAGGTTTCTTTCCAAGCATGACATATTCTCCTGGGCACTGCCAGGTATGGCCCAATAACAAAATAAGCATAAAGTATGTTCATCACAACATGAATGATTTTTGAAGACATTGTGTCAAGTGCAGTAAGACTGGACTTACACACTCACAAATACTTGCATGATTACATTACATAACAAACTCTAGTCAAATTCAAAGAGACAGAAAATAGAAGATGGGGGGCCCACGAATAGGATAATGGTAAAGCACGTGTCTTGCAGGTGTGCAAGACACGTGCTATACCTGCAAGTTTCACCCCAGACAATGGCGACACACGTTGCATTCTATCTCAGTGGCTCTGCCTTTGGGATCACCAGCACCCAGTTATAGTGTGTGACCTCCTGGCACACCACAACCAAGTGTGTGAGCACAACTACAGTGCAGGCCCCCAGCAAGCTCACCACCAAGAGGGCTTCCTCCTGTACCCACTGCAGAGGCATCAACAACAAAAAAAGGGAAGACAGAAAAATAATTTTAATGTTTAAAATAGAAAATAAAGTAGAAGGTGGTTTCTAGGGACTGGGCCTTGGTTAATGGGTGCAGATGAAAAAGTTCTGAAGATTCAACAAAGTAAACAACACCACCCTATCGCACATTGCAAAATGGTTAATATGATAGATTTTTTATGTTACATGGGCTGCTTTTTTCATCAACAATGATGAAAATAAAAGTGAATTTTAAAACAACAGTAAACATGATCCACAAGCATTGTTAGTGCTTGCTCTCTCTGTGTAGGTATCAATTTTGAAGTATGGTCCTGGGGGGCTTGTGATATTCCCATGGAGGCGGGAGCTCATATTCCAAGGGGTGCAGAGGACTGAAGGCGTCTCCCTGATGAGGTAGTGCAGGACCTGAGAAGGCGATAATGGCTCTGTGTCTCCTCTGGGGCAGACTCTCCACAAACACCCACCATGGAGGCTTCAGGGTTGCTGGGCTTCTTCCGTTGGCTCAGGACTCTGAAGGCACCGAGGAGGAGGAGAGACAGAGAACAAGAGAGAAGCAGCTTGTGCGCATCATTTCTTATTCTCTAGTTTTGGAAAGTGTAGTTTCCTAGGGCAGCCATAGAAAGTACCTAAACTGAGAACACCAATGTCTTCTCTAACAGAGCTGGAGGTTCAGGATCAGGGTCTGAGGATCAGGGTGCCAGAAGGACACTGGAAGGTTCTAAGCACATTCAGTCCAGCACTATGAGTTGGTGGTATTGGGCTGATGGGAACAGAGCTGATGGGACTCTGGTGGCTACCAGGCCTGGTCCAGCCATGCTTGAGGTCAATGCCCAATACTGATTAAGAACCCTGTGCTGCAGGGGTTGAGCTCAGGCTTCATGCATGCCAGCCGGTGCTTCCCATGTGTGCTCTCATTTCAGCTCATCATCCTGTTCCTTAGAAGTGAGTTCTGAAACTCTGCTCATTGTCACTGAGGGAAGGAAGAATTGGGGTCATTCTGCTCTGGACAAAGGACTAGGAAAGAATTAGTGAAGTATGTGTGACTTCCAGGCTTCTGAAGCCTGTAGCAACTGCCAACTCTGAGCCATGCATTATTATTATTATTATTATTATTATTATTATTATTACTATTATTATTTTTAACTTTCATGGTTTTTTTTAAAAATTGAATCACAGTAAGGTACACAGTTACAAGGTAGTTCATGATTGAGTTTCAGTTATGTAATTTCCCCACACCCATCCCTTCACCAGTGCGCATTTCCCACCACCAATGTCCTCAGTTTCCCTCCCACCCCACTCCTGCCTATGTGGCAGGCAGTTCTCCCTCTCTCTCTCTCTCCTCTCTCTCTCTCTCTCTCTCTCTCTCTCTCATTGGGCATTATGGTTTGCAATACAGATACTGAAAGGTTATCATGTATATCCCTTTTACCTACTTTCAACACTCAGTTCTTATCCAGAGAGATCACTTTTATCACTTTTATTATTATTATACTGCCCCTTCTGTATCCTAACTGAGTGGACTTTATAGTGGTTCAAGTGTGAGGCTCTGACAGTGGGCTGCTGACAGGCGCTCAGGCCTGACAGAGGGCGCCTGCAAGAACACAACTCGGTTAGCTCCAGAATAACCACCAGTACTTAGCAAATTGGTATGTGCCTCCATTACAGGACAAGCAACAACAAACATGCACCACTTTGAAATGGAAGAACATTTAAAAAAATTTCTTTTTAAGCAATTACAAATTTTTCAATACTGTTTAGATACCCAAATCATACTATTCCCCTTACCAGAGTATTTACAATAGAGCAGATGCTAGTCCAAGTCCTTTTTAGATATTAACAGATTTTACTCTCATAGACTGTGAGAGGCCAAGACCACTATGACCCTCATTTCACAGAAAAGGAAACCAAGGCCCTCTTCTGTGAAATGAGAGCAGCTAAATGCCTTGTCCAAGTTCACCTTGCTAGTAAGTGTTAGGGCTAAAGTTTAAAGCTTAGCATCTGGGCCCATAATTGATGTTCCCAGACACTTCTGTGCTAGTGTCCTGTAATAGCTTCAGCAAGAACAAAACAAACTTGGTCATCTGCTACAGAATCATTAAGACTTTATAATTTATCTTTGACAAATATAAAGTTGTTAAAAATAAATTTAGCACTAAGCAGGTCTATGACCTATGACCACCTTTCTAAGAGGATCCCACTTACATGGCACTAACCATACATGTCATTCCTCCATAAATAAGAGCCCCAGTAAGACAAACCCCAGGAGTGAGGAAGAGAGATCCCAGAAGATCACATCTAACTGAGGTTCCATATTTGAAACCTTAGTCGGCCCTTAAGCTGCAGTCAAGAGCATTGTGGGGAGGTGAACATTAACTAAGCACATTATGTCTCCAGTGATCTCCAGGTCAATCAACTGAATTTCCCAATACAGTTTTTCTGAGCCTTAGCAAGACAATGCAGCAGGCATGGTACTTGTCTTGCATGCAATTGACCCAGGTTCAATCCTCAGCACCCCATATGGTCCCAGAAGCCCCACCAGGAGTGATCCCTGAATGCAGAGCTAGGAGTAAACCCTGAGCACTACTAGGCATAGCCCCCAAACAAAACCAAAACAAAGATGTGTTTTCTCTTGGTGTTATGTTTTCAATTATCCACCTGATAAAAAAAAAAATTCCATTTGGAACTCTTTCCCATCTTGATTTTCTTGCTTATTCCCAGACCTGACCTCCTCCTCTGTCCTAGCTCCTGGGAACCAGACACATTTACCTTTCTGGTGTGTGTGGGGGGGGGGGGGACACACATTGTGCTCATGATTTATACGGGGGAGCAGGACAAGCAGAGGGGCACAGCACCCTGAATAGTCACAGATCATCAGATCAAATGCCCTTGCACAGAGAGATTAGGGTGCAAACCAGCAAACTGCCTCTCTCAACACTTCAGCAGCCTCCAGCTGATGGATTTGCAGAAGTGCTCAGGATAATTGGCATTTTAATGGGAAAATACCATGTTCCTAAGTTTCAGAATAGCAATAAGATACCCCAAGGGCCATTAACACAGTTCTCTGGTAATTAAAGCTGCTCACCCATCAGTCTTGGTTCCAGAACCTATCCCATGCTTGCAGCACGGCTTCTGCGGGTGCCTAATTCTAACAAACCACTAAATTGGAACTCTAATAATTAAATGGCTCCTTCCATTCAGTTGGACACTGGCAAAAGGCAAAGAGGAGGAGTTTTTATCTCTTCCCTTGTTTCCATCTTGTCTCCAGCAGTGCTACTAGCCCACATGAGAACACTGGAAGTTTCCAGATGATAGAAAAGAATCATCCTTGTATCAGTAAATCTTTTTTTTTTCTTTCTGTGTTTTGGATTTTGGCTCATACTTGACAGTGCTCAGGAGCTACTCCCAGTGGTGCTTGGAGGACCAGCTACTAGCAATTAAACCCCAGCCCCACGCTTGAAAAGCTGGTGCTCCAGTCCTTTAAGCCCAGTGTGATGTTGACTTACTAAGGTCACATTTCAGAAGAGGGTTTGAAGTTGGTATATCCACCACTTAGTGTGTCTGGTTCCCCTAGAGTAGGTGAATGGGGCTGGGGCCACTCTCTTTGACATATCCTTTTGGCAGAGCCCTCTGGTAATTGTACAATAGAAAATGCTCATTCTCATTGATTTATGACCCAAGCATTACTTCACTCCATCTTGGTTACTACTACCCAAACAGAGGATGGAACAATGGCTGGAGAGTGGGAGGTCACATGGAATTAGAATTCCAGCTCAATGGAGCCAAAGAGATAGTGAAGCTAGCAAGGACAGCTGGGTCTGATCCCTAGCACCACATAGTTTCCCAACCCTCCTTCCCAGCACCACCAGGAGTGATCCTGAGTAGAGAGCTAGGAGTAGCCCTGAACACAGCCTGGTGTGGCCCAAATACCCCCACCCCAAAGGAAAACATAGAAGGAATCAAGTTGTATGAATCCAGAACTCATGGTTTGAACCACTATACTATTCTCTTAGGTCTTCCGCAATATTTGGAGAACACTCATTTATATGCCTCTCACAGAAACATCCCCTAGGAGAGAATTCTTTACTATAAATTTAACCAAAGACTCTTCCTTCCTTCTCAGGAATGTAGCACAGGACTCCGATTAAAACTTGAGGCGGAACTGAGGGCTTTCAATTCAGCTTGTGTCTTATCTGTCCAGGTTACTATAACAGAAGCACCACTTACCAGACCCGTGACAGCCTCTCACAGCTGCAACACTGAGAGTTCCATATCTAGGTGCTGGACAGGCCCTGCATCCTGGCCAGGAGACAGATATTTTTTTCACTAGGCACCCACTTGGCAGAAGGGCTGAGAGCTCTTGTGCAAGGGTGCTAATCCCTCTTGTAAGTACGCATGACTGAGTTACCTCTCCTCATAATCCTATCACCTGGGGACTGAGATCTCAACCTGTGAGTCGTTGGTGTGTGGGGGCTCACACGCACTCACTCTATACTATGATGTGAGAGTGGTGTTTTCTTCACCCAGCAACGGAGCCTTCAGTAAGCCGGAGCTGAGAAGGTTCCCTTCCCAAAGTGTCACCGAAGCAAACAGGTAGTGTGGTTAGTACAAGGGCTCTGTAAAGCAGAGGGTAGGGTTTACAGAAACCAGGGACGAGTGGGAGAAGATTCCAAATCAGGCAAAAATCAGGACTGATATCAGGAGAAGCAGGAGTGATGCTTTCAGGATCTAAGGAAGGGAGACTCTAAAGCTGGCTGCTGAGGGGGGCCTCAGGTGAGAGGGGCTTGGGGATGCTGCGCGACCCCTCACTTTCTTCCATCTCCACTCCCTGCCATGGTCGCACCTTGTCCAGTTGCACAGGACTGTTCTGCCATGGGGCTATCCTTCCTGTGGGCCGAATTGACCCTGGCACACCAGCAGGAAAATCTGGATGGAGTGTGTCTGGAGTAAGGAGTGGAGTTGCCCCACAGACAGTGAGTGGCAGGTGGTGGGATGGGAAGGGGACATAGATCAGGACACTCGGTGCCTGATTTGTCTGCTAAGTGCTCAAGTGGGGGGCAAGTACCTGCTGCCCTTTCTTTTGGCTTATTTATTAACAGCGTTACTGTTCTAGACTCTTAATCTCCCTTTGTTCCTTCTTTATTTATTTTCAAGGGAATTGAGAGATAAGCTTGGGTCAGACCATGCAAGGTAAACCAGTCCCTGCTGCATTAAGCTCCATAGGGGACATGCCTGTCGGTAGTGAATATGTGTGCAGGTCAGTCCTCAGCTAAACAGTATTGACTCTGCTCCAAGGAGAGGCCTGTGATGCTTCTGTGTTTCCTGTGACTGGCCGGTGCAGATCTAGGATGCTCCCTAGCAAGTTCTTTGGCCAGAGCGAACTACGGCTTCTAAGTTTTGTTTTTATTTCTACATGAAACTGGGAGCCCAGAGTGGGCCTGCTGGATCTCCCCCTGCCTCTGTGGAGAACAGAGGGGATCAGCCCTTCAGTCTCTAAATGAAGAAAGATGAGTCCAAAAGGCTCACCACGGAACTGAAAGATTTGGAGAGATAAAGTGCAGGGGGTTAAGCACTTCCCTTGCATGTGGTCAATCTGGGTTTGCTCTCCTAAACCCCATATAGCCCCCTGCCAAAAGTGATCCCTGAGCCCAGAGACAGTGAGAGGTGGGAAGATAGTCAAGGTAACGTGCAGCAGAGCCATGTCAAGGCCACAAAAGGTGACTGGACTGGAGGCACCCTGCCACCTACCACCACCACCAGGGGGTAGCTCCAGCAGCAGGACAGGAGCAGAAGGGCATTTTGACTATCTACGGCTGAGTAAGCGTTTCCATTTGTCCCTGAAAATGTTACTGGCACCCTCTCGAGTAAATCAACAAATAACAGGATGTCAAGGGATCAAATGATCAAGTGACTGCTAAGTAGGACTCATCTCAAAACTTGGACCTAAAGCAAGTGTCATCTTTTCATTATGGTTTTGGGGGCCACACCTGGTGGAGTTCAGAGGCTATTCCTGGCTTGAGCTCATAAACGACCCTACTTGTTGCACAGGGGACCATATGTTCAAATGAGAATCACAACAAAGAGAGCTTCATGAAAGACAAGTGTTTTCGTCCTATCAGGCTCATCTCTCTGGCTCATACCCATCATCTTATTCTATGTCTTGATTATGGCACACTCTCTAGCTAGGCAAGGCTCTTGGGGAAGTCATCTGGTTCCAGTGCCATAGGCCACATTTCCTGGTGCCAAGCAGCTGGTGAATGTGTTGACTTCTTGACTCCAACACATTGGAGAATGTGGCTGGAAGAATGAGACAGGTGACTGCCCATCACTGGCCAGCATGGCCATCTCAGAAGAATCAGGCTTTTAACACAGTCACTCAAAACTTTCAGAGAATGCTCCAAGTAGCTCTGGTGGCACTTGCAAGGTTTTTTATGAGCTAACCATAAAAGTCCCCAGATGTTTCTGCCTTTCAATCAGTGCTGGCTTCTGAGGGAGGAAAGCCTCTGCCTGGGTGGAGCAGAGATGACAGAGAAGAAGTCATCTCTCTAGGTCCCAGGGCGTGAGCAGGCATCTAGTCATAGGGCTGTCGCAGACAGGGAGAGTCCACTGGGAGGCCTGTGCAGGGCTTCTGTGTGCCTTAGTTCTCTGCTCCAGAGCAGGCCCCTATTGGCCGCCAGCCTGCAGAAAGCATTGCCAGAGGGGCCAGAAGAACAAACCAGCAGGGAGAGCTCAGCCCTTTTTTTCCCAGCCTGCTTCCCTGCCTGAAACTTGAGAGGAGAAAGGCTGAGAGATGCAGAACAATGAGGGAGGAGGAGACTTAAGCCCCTTCTCTCTCACCACCTCTGGTGAAACCAGCTGAGTACCAGGCTGGGAGATGAGAGAGACCTTAGAGAACAGCTCAAGAGATCTGCAAATGACTCCATGGAATGGGCTCACCTCTGAAGTCAGCTTGATCACTTGATCGGCTTGATCACTTGAATCCGTTATTCATCGATTTGCTCGAGCAGGCGCCAGTAACATTTCCATTGGACCCTATCACGTGCCAATGTAGCCCAATGGCATCTGGTTGATTCAGGAATATGAAGAGCCTCAAACTGTTCCTTCAGGGTCTTGACAAAGAAGTCTGACCATCTTGTAGGTGGGCGGCCACATGATCTTTTGACATCCCGTGGGATCCAGTCGGTAACAGCTCTAGTCCAGCGGTTGTCTCCAAATCGCATTACATGTCCAGCCCATCTGATTTTCAATGCCTTGGCAAACGAGACAGCATCCCTGATTCTGGAACAGCGACGGAGGTCGGAACTCCAGATTCCTTCTCTCACTTGAGTGAGGCTTGATATTCCAAGCATAGCTCTTTCGATTCCTCTCTGGGAGACCTGAATAGCATTCTCATCCTGCTTTCGTAGGGCCCAGGTCTCTGAGGTGTATGTTAACGCAGGGAGAATGGTGGAGTCAAAGAGATGTGCCCGAAAAAGCAACAAGTGCTGGCGTGGATGCGGGGGAAATGGGACTCTCATACATTGTTGGTGGGAATGTCGACTTGTACAACCTTTATGGAAAACAATATGGACATTCCTCCAAAGACTAGAAATTGAGCTCCCCTTTGACCCAGCCATACCACTCCTGGGAATAAACCCTGGGAAGCCAAAAACACAGCGGAAACACAATCCCTACTTTTATTTTCATAGCAGCACTATTCACAATAGCCAGAACCTGGAAACAACCAGTATGCCCGAGAACTGATGACTGTATAAAGAAACTGTGGTACATCTACACAATGGAATACTATGCAGCTGTCAGGAAAAATGAAGTTATGAAATTTGCCTATATATGGATGGACATGGAAAGAATCATGTTGAGTGAAATTAGTCAGAAGGAAAGAGAGAGACATAGAATGACTGCATTTATTTGCATGACATAAATATACCAGGTGATCTTACCAAAAGTGGAAATTGCCACAAGCGCATGGGAGTCAGAGGTTAGGTAAGATAGAGAAGGGAACATGAGTGAATAAGTGTCAAAAGGTCTGATACCAACATAGAACTGAGCATTAAATACAGACAAAAAATGCAAATGATGGCTTCTAAGTGTGCGTGAGTGCAACCCACAATGTGTAGGAGAAGGAGGAGAGAGAGAGGGAGAGAGAGGAGATAAAGAACCTGCCATTTAGGCAGGACGGGGGGGGGGGGGGGAATTGGGGACATGGGTGGTGGGTGATGGGCACTGGTGGAGGGCGGGGTGCTGGAACACTGTGTGACCGAAACCTCCAAGCGTGAACAATGTTGTAATTGTATATCTCACGGTGGTATAATAAAATGTTAAAAAAAAAGAGAGAGATGTGCCTGGAGCCAGAGATTCTTTTGTCCTTTTAGGTATTTCTTCAATGCCTTTGAAGGCAGTCCATGCCACTCTCTTCCTCCTGTGCAGTTCAGGTTTTAGGTCGTTCATCATGTTGAGTTCTCGACCTAGGTACACATAACTGCTGCATTCAGAGATGTCTGTTCCATTGAGAGTGAATGGGGCCTCTGGAACTGGTTCATTTTTCATGAACATAGTTTTCATCAGATTCAGCTGTAGACCTATCTTTCCACATTCTCAGTCGAAGTCAGCCAGTATTTGTGCAACTGGGGGAAATGGGAGGATGGTTTGCATCCTTACAGAAGCCAGACTATTCCCAACACAGTCTATGCTTGCTGTCTAACACAAGGTGCTTGTGTGTCAGCTTCTGAAACTGGAGAGGGACAGCTCTGGAATTCTCCCTAGGCCCTATTGGGGGCCATGACTTGGCTCTGAGATGTAGCAGGATCCCTAGGGAGGTGGGAGCTGAAAGGCTCATGAACTCCCTGACGGCCTCTGCCGAGAGGGGGAGTAGGTGGGAGGGTGGGAACACGGGGTGCCCTGCATCTGCTTCTAGACAGTGTGAGGGTTTGGAAAGGCCAAGAGCAGGAGAGTCCTTCCAGGGTCCTACTGGGGCACACCTTTCTTGTTGGTGGGCTCTGCAATGAGAGAGGAAGTAGTAGTTTTCCTTTGGCAGCTGCTGCTGGAGGCTCTACTTCTTCTGTCCTTGTTCCACATTTTTAGCATTCCTGCAAATTCTGGGGCTCTTTCTGAGAAAGGGATGTCAACAATTTCTCCCAAGACCATAGGTTTTGCCCCAGAGCTTAGACTTAGAGGAGTTTAATAGATAGCAGGTAAATGTCAAATCACTGTATCACTGTCTTCCCGTTCATCTTCGATTTGCTCGAGCGGGCACCAGTAACATCTCCATATGACCTGTCTCATGCAAGTAGAGCCCAAGGGAACCTGCTTGCTCCAGGAACATAAAGAGCCTCAAACCATTCCATCAGGTCATGGGAATGAGGTCTATAATTGTTACTGGTATCTGGCATATCAAATACGACACGGGTAGCTTGCCAGGCTCTGCCGTGCAGGTAGCATACTCTTGTAGTCATCTCAAAATCCAGCATTTATTGATGAACCATGCAGCGGCTTGGCGGCGCGAGGCGGGCTGTGATAGGCTGGTCTGCTGGGTGGAGTTCTGATGAGGAGGAAGTCCGGATGTGGAAAATGGAGGTCCTCATGGAGTGGGGGGTTGTCTGGCTTGTGAGGCTCTGCTGGGGTGGCAGGCCAGGGCTAGAACCTGCCATCCCTCCCGGGGCGCCTCATGAGCGGCTGGGCACAGTGAGAGCCAGTAGCAGCTCTGCCCCATGTCTGTCTCTGGATCAGCATACCTGGGCCGTATTAAAAAGACTGCAGTAAATAGATAACCAAAAACCTCAACTAGTCAGAGCAGCCTGCAAACATTCTTGCCACTTGGTGATAACACAAAGACCAAGTTCTCACCTTTACACCAGCACAGTTTTTATTCATCTCACTCCACCCCCGTCACTGAAAAGAGAGCTCAGAGAGACCCAAGTGAGTTGCCCAGAGGCTACACAGCTGGATGAGGTAGAAATGGATCCAAATCTGGCTCCCTGCCTGAGCCCTTGACCTTGAACCACTCAGTTCCTCTCAGGGAAGCCAGGAATGACAGACCCCAGGAGGCAGTGAAGTCAGGAGAGAGAGAGAGAGAGAGAGAGAGAGAGAGAGACAGAGACAGAGAGAGAGACAGAGAGAGAGACAGAGGGACAGAGAGACAGAGAGAGAGATAGATGATAGATAGAAGAGAGAGAGAGAGAGAGAGAGAGAGAGAGAGAGAGACCTGATGTCGGCTCCTTTCTAGAACTTGAAAGGAGTTATTTCACCACAGTTCCCAGGACGCCCAAGGGCAGGGGTCAAGCTGCACCAGATGAGGAGGCGGGCACCGCCTGGAGGACCTCTTTGAAGAACACACTTTTTTGTAAAAGTTAAAAGTCATGACTCATGATTTTTAAGTCTTTAAATTAATGGAAGAAACCCCATCAGCTTGTTTCAGCCAGTTTGAAGATTAAAAGACAGAAAGAGCAGATACCAGGAGGCAGGAGCTGAGTTAAGGTTGGCCACGGGGCAGCTCTGCCCTCTCAGTGGGATGGGGGAATCTCTACTGTACAACACGGGTCAGTGTTACAATAGAGTCCTAAGAGGTGCAGTCTTGGAATAAGCCTTGGTCTCAGAAAGTGATAGAGCCGGTCAGGGCATAAGGGTATTTGGAAGGGGAGGCAAGGAGATGGGCTGAGGATAGGCTGTTTGTGGCGAGACTTTGGGACTGGTTCTGGTCATCTCTCCACCCCTGGTGGGCAGCAGAGCGGCTCCAACCCAGAGGCTACAGGGTCTATGGCTCCAGCAGCTGAGCAGCTCTCCTGGGCACCAAAGGACTCAATCACGTTGCTTTATTTTGTTGCAAATCATTAGAGGCGAGTCCGAGTAATGAGTTTTGGGCAATAATAAAAATTTTGAAGAAACTGCTTGAAGTAACTGCTGCAGGCAGATGGAAGGGAGCCTGCTAACATGCTTTTGAAACACAATAAAGCTCATGAAGAGATTTCCTACCTCGGAAGTAGGCCTGATGACCACAACCTTTTGATATGCATATCCTGAGTTTTTCATAGAGGAGAAACTGAGGCAACACTCAAATACAAAAATCCAAGGACCCACCCAGAGAAGGGTGAGCCTCTCAGAAAAGGAGGATCTACAGAAGAGTCCTGAGATCATGAGAAGACCATCAACAGTGCAAGCTTTTCTGCTGACAACATCCAGGTTAACTTTTATGCACGCAGAACTCCAGAAAACCCATTTGGGAAAACTGCAGAGAAGCTCCTTCTGAAAGTCCTTCGGCGCTTGCTCTTCTGCGTGTGCTCTCCCTTAAACACATATCTCAAGTGTTTGTCTTGGTATTTCTACGCTAGAGAAGCCCATGCTCTCTCTCTCCAACATGTAGGTCTCTTTTCCCCCTCACATCTTTCTATATAAGTTTCAATAAACTTTCTTGCTTCACCATTTCACCTCCACCTGAAATTCTTTTCTGAGTGAAAGGTAACAGATCCAAAATACCTATGCTGAGGTTAGGATCTAGGCCAGACATTTCCCCGAGAGTTGGTGACTAAGGTGGCTTAGCAGAGAGATGAAAACACTGATTTTCCCCATCTGGAGACCACGTTACCTCTTGAACATGCATTCCTCCTTTTCTGTCCCATTACATCTCTCTCTCTCTCTCTCTCTCTCTCTCTCTCTCTCTCTCTCTCTCTCTCTCTCTCCCCCTTTCTCCCTCTCTCCTCTCTCCCTCCTCTAGTTTTTTCATTTAAGAAAAACTATCTTGCTTCACTATTTTGTCTCCTCCTGATATTCTTTTCTGTGAGGGAAGGCGACTGACCATGAGGACTGAGTTTCCTGCAAAGAGCAAGTCCATGGCTCCTGCCTGAGTCCGCGGCTCCCAGAGAACCCAGGTGGTGGGTCCTATTTCTGCACTGTGCAGAAGAGATACAGCTTGCTGCCTGTCTCCTAGTGACAGGACATGAGTGTCCTTGCTGGGCAGCTGCTCAGAGCAGACTTTACCAGTCCCGCCACACCAGATGTGGATTAAGCAGAGAGGACAAAGCACTTGTCTATTCAAGGCTACTTCCTTGCTCCACTTTATCCAATCACCTGCAATAATTTTTACCTAGAGATCTTGGCATAGCAACTCAGAGACTCAATGGAGTCTGTCTGAAACAAAGAGGTTCCTCGTCTGTGACAAAGGCTTTTCTAGCTGCTTCTAACCATCAGGGAGACTGTGGGCTGGTAGCCAGTGAGCCAGTGGCCCCAGGCTTCACTCTGTTCCTCACTGAAGCAAGAAACCAGCAAAGGGAAGCTCAAACTCCCCAGCGCTCTCTAGCTTCTCCCCAGCTTTCTCCTAGTTCTGCCCTCCTTCATTTCCAGGAAAAATCCTTCCTCCTCTTTATTTTCTCAAAAGAAATTGCCCCTCATCTTCCCCCAATCTATCCAGATGGCTAATTCATTAGCAACTGAGAAATGACTTCAGTTTTCTCCAGGGCAGCTTCCTCTTCAAACTTTCTGCAGAGTGAAATTCTTAGTATTCCATCCTTCAGGGCAGCGAAGAAAAAGAAACTACCCCCAAATTAAATTTCTGTATTAAGTTGAATGTAATTACAGAAAATTAATTGATTAAATTCAAATTAAAATCCCATATGAAAATTCTTTCCCTATTCAAGTCTCGTTTTAAATGTCACTTTCTGGAAAAGGTGTACTTCAGTGGTGATTCCGACATCCTACACCTTCTGAGCTTAACTTTTATCATCTTCTAAAGTGTGATTTTAAGAAAATTAGAAATGCTACCCCCCAAAATATATGACTTTGTCATTATCAATTTTTTAAAAGAATTATTCTGAGCTTAAGGAAGTTCAGAAATAAATTTGACACAGGTGAAGTCTCTGCCTTCCCTTCCCCAAACCACAGACATCAATTTCCCTTCTGTGAAGAGTATTTCCATTTGTAAAGACTCTCCCTCCCTTTCTCCCTACTTTTTGGGGGGGGGGGGCAGAGCACACCCAGTGGTGTTCAGGGTTAACTCCTGGCTCTGTGCTCCAGAAACAATCCTGGCAGGCCCAAGGAACATTATGTGGTACCAGGGGTCAACCCCAGGCTGCATACAAGGCAAATGCCTTACCCACTATACTATTGCTTTCACCCCCTGCCTGTTTTTCTTTAGGGTTTTTTTAGGTTTTTATTTTTTTCCCTTTTTTGGTCACAAAGAGCGATGCTCAGAGGTTATTCCTGGTGATGCTCAGGGGTTTATATGGTTTGCCAGGGTTTGAACCTGCGTCCACTGAGTACAAGGCAAATGTCCTCCTTAATGTACTATAGCTCCAGACTCCTGTCTATTTTTCTTAAACCAGGGAGAAAAGGTTTCTTACTGATGATACCAGAGTTCCCAGCCAGAAAAACACTACAAATTCAAAATTTTAACACCAATCCCAGGGAAAGGTCAGTGAAGCAGGAGGGAAGACGGGTGGAAAGAAGAGCCGTCTAATTTTATCACAAGTTGTTTTAAACTCAAACTCTACACATCCATCAACCAACCAGCATAAAGCAAGAATTGTCACCTCAGTACTGGTTTCCTCCAGTCCGCTTAAACTTAGGCAGCTAGAGCCTATCCTGACCCCAAATGACCCAGAACTTATTAGAATATAAAATTCTCTTGGTGTCTAAGCCCTGAGTAGCTTTACTGATATAGTGGGAATGAAGACCCCAGAGGGGCAAACTAGTTCATTGAACTGGTCACTTTAAATCTTTCCCTCCAAAAAAGGTATGAGCAAATAGGCAATGGGATGGGGGGAAAAGGGAGGGAGACAGAAAAAATAAAAGGAAGCCCCCAACCAGCTACACTCTCTCATTCTCTGCTCCCTTACCTATATCCAGACAGATGGAGGGTCAGCGCAAGGTGACTAAGAAAAGACAGATATCAGAGAGCTGCTACAGGATGGTCCCAGAGCCCCAGTGACAGAGCACTGGGATCTCTTTCTCTCTCTCTTTGTCTCTCTCTCTCTCTCTCTCTCTCTCTCACACACACACACACACACACACACACACACATACATGGTTGTCGCCAGAGACTAAGGAAAGCTTAGAGGCTGGACAGCAGGGAACTCACCCATGCACCGGGGCAGATAGATAAGGAAAGCCAAAGGTTCACAGAGCAGCAGCCGGGTACTATGGTCCGAAACAGGACCAGGGGCAGGTTACAGAGCAGTAAGACCCAATAAGGGGACACAGGTTACGGTGATCCAGCTGCAGATTTCAGACTTGGAACTGGTACACTGAAAAGAGAGCAATATAGTACCACCATATACTGGAGGTGACCAGACAGCACGGGTTAGGACTTAGAACATGGTACCCTGGAGAGGGTATTGAGAGCTGGGATGACTGACCATACACAGGAGGTGCCCTTACCTGTCTACATTATTTATAGAATAAAGTTTAACTTCTTAAGCATATGAAGGTTTTTGGTTTTGCTTTTGCTTTTTGGGTCACACCCAGCAATTCTCAGGGATTAGTCCTGGCTCTGCACTCAGGAATTACTCCTGGCAGTGCTCGGAGGACCATATTGTTAGTGGGAAAGTGGATTTTCCTGTGCTGGTGGGTTCTTGAGAATTGTATGAAAGATTTACATACAAAACTCGGAAGACTGAAAATTAGTTTATTGTGCAGAAAAGGTAGATGATACCAGGTCCCTCCCCAAATGTCTAGGGTCTCTATTACCCATGAACGACTTCCTGGTCCTGTCCCTGATTCTGCCTGGTCCAGTGTACTACTTACCTGTCCTGTCCCAGGCAGTCTACTGACCTCCTGTGTGCAATGGCCAGGTCCTGTCCCTACGCTGTTCTCTCTCCTGTGTATGCTCTCCCAGCCTCTGGCCACAACCACAAGCACGGGCAATATTCCTGTGCTCTGTACCTGCTGCTGCCTGAATCTGAGCTATCCTGGGCCTCCTAGCCCACCCTGCTCTGTTCCTGTCCTTGTTTGACCTTGTGTGGCCTACCTGTTCTGGGCCCTGTGTCTGTGCATGCCGCCTTACCTGATGCGGGAGTGGGTCCAGAGAGCATGTGCTCAGGAAAGGGAGCTGGCCAGAGAGAGGGAGAGGGCCAGCAGAAGAGAAGAGAGAGAGAGAGAGAGAGAGAGAGAGAGAGAGAAATGACTACCTATAGGCTACCTATTCCTTGGGTGTGATTCTGTGACCTAATGGTCTCCACCTTAGCTCCTGCTTTATCAATATGGGATGCCAGGGTCCAACTAGGGTCAGTTGCATGCAAGGCAAGCATCCTACCTGCTGTACTATCTCTTTCTCCCCAAGCATCTGAGTTTTATATCTGAATATTTAGTACAATTCTCAAGAACCCATGAGCTTGGCAGAAGTCCACTTTTGTGCTAACATTCCCACCAAGTCAGTCTTTATACCTGGTCTTAAGTTAGTTTCCATCCTCACATATCCCCCTTGAGGAGCTGGACTTTCTTTTCTTTTGTTTAATCATTACCTACAGTTTATTACTCGTCACTAAAATGGCCCATAATCTCAATCTCATCACCTTTTTCTTTCCCTTCCCCCATCTTCTCAGCTGCCCTGCCTGGGGATGTTGGCCTGATGGATACTAGGTGCTAGGGCCCACAGACATGGGGACAGAGGTCATCGGGGTCTCACAGCTGGTTGTGTGCTCGTAATTACAGCCCCTCTACTAACCAGCACCCCTATCCCACAGCCACAGGCTGACCGATGGGACAAGAAGACAGGCCCTCAGTCCTGCTATGTCCACTGGATGTGCCTCTTCTAGGATGGCTCCCAACTCCCTGGCATGGTCATGCTCATGCCCATGATGCTGGCAGGACTTATCTGCTAGCCCACCTCACTCTGGGGTGCTTTCCGCCTGCCTCCTCTCTCCTCCTCTCCCTTACAGGCTCCTTTATAAGTGCTCCGCTAAAGCAGCAGACATGGTTTCTGGATCTACTATGAGGAACACAACCTAGGCCATAGCATGTGTGTGTGTGAGAGAGAGAGAGAGAAAGAGAGAGAGAGAGAGATAGACAGACAGACAGACAGAGCGAATGTGTTTGAGTGTGTTTTATGGGTGTGTGAGTGTGTGCATGTGGTGTGTATGTGTGTGTGTGTGTGTGTGAAGGGTCTGCAATGAAGCCCCTAGGATGTTCTCTTCCTTTGTTACCATACCAGCATCTTGACACCAGGCCTTGTCCTGGGAACAATTCCTTGCAGCCTACAGAAGCTATCACATACTGCCAGGTGGCCCCGAGGGCTGCACAACAGGCCTTCAGAGCACTGTGATGGGCCAGAACGTGCCCTGCATACACCTGCCCTGGCTGGGTTCTCTGGCACCATGTGGCCACCTGAGTGGTGACAGGCATGGCCCTCGGGGCCTCCAAGCACACCCTTGGCTGTCTGGGTAATCTCGGCACTGCCAGGAACTAGCTGCCCCACATCCTTGGGCCCCTAACACTGCACCACCACCTGCTCCTTGACTGGCAATCACCAGGGATGGTCCCCAGGGCACCTGAGCACTGCTTAATAGGCTCCCCAATAGAGGCCTACTGGGCTAATGGGTTTTCTCACGAGGGCATTTCTCTACACCATTCTGTCCAGGGTGTGGGCGGGGTGGGGATGTCTTTCTGTACCCCCCCAATGTTTGCAAGCATCTCAGCTGTACCCACTAGAGTAACATCTCCAGACTTTGACAAGCAAATAAGTCCCCTGACACGGGCACATGTCCTAGGGAAGAGGTGGCAATCTATACCCCTCCTGTTGAAGAGTCCTGGGTCACTGAGCCCCTTTTCTGTCTGAGCTGGACCCGGCTGGAGCACACCAGGCACCTGCAGCAGAGCTCAGCCCCTCAGTTCACCTCTGCAGCCCCTGCCCCGCCCGCCTCGCCAGGAGCCCTCATTAGAAAACCCATTTGTTACAGTCCCCCTTCGAGGATGGATTTCCAGATTGTCTGCTGATGGCTAATTGGGATCATGTTTCCAGTAAAAAGGCCTAATAAATCAGCTCCCTGCCGGTCTCGGAATTCCAGCGCGCCCTCAAGTGGCAAGAAAGGGCAAAAAGAGCCAATCCCTCCCCGGTCGGCCCACAGGGACCACTGCAAAGCCGGGTCCTCCCCGCACCTGCCTTTGTCTTTGCTCACTTTTCCCCAGGGGTCTCACGTGGAGCTCAACTTGAGTGAATTCTGATGGTTTAGCCTGTGTTGTTGGGGATGGGGTGTGTGAGGGGACCCCAGAGAGACATGTGAATGTATGTATGTGAGTGGGTGTGAGTGTAGGTGTGTTTGGAAGCTGCGGGTGCCTGTGAGTGTGGGTCTGTGTGTTGAAGATCTGTGTGGGTGTCGGTGTGTATGAGGGGTTGTATTCATGGCCGTGACTATTCTCTAAAGCCTGCTCAGTAACAGAAACAAGTGGTTGGTGAACACTGAGAAGCCGCAGACCACACTGGCTTGACCTGGGATGTCAACCAGGGGCAAACGTGTTTCCAGGCCCCTGGCAAGCTGTCAAGGGCCAGAAGGGTGTAGGAGAGGGCCATGACCAAGAGGCTCTGATGGCCAGCAGCCCCCTCTCTCCCTGACTTAGCCAAATGCATCCCAGTCTGTGAACTCTGCTCCTCTGTCGCGGGCAGCATTGAGAAAGCAGAGATTGCTCGGCCAGTTCTAGAGTCTCCAGGTCAGCTCCAGTTCCCAAGAACACCTCCCCAGCACAGAAACTGTGAGGGTGGCGGGATGAGGGAGTGGGGGCGGAACCCCATCACCAAGTCATTCAGGTTGGAGTGTAGGAGCAAGCAAATAATGGAGAACAAGCACTATGTGTGAGCTGTGAGGTGCAGGGTCAAGGCAGGATGGCCAGGGACAGCTTGGCATTGGCCATTCAGCCTGTCCATCACTGCCCCCAAGACTGCATTGAACTGTCTGCTGATGCAACTGCTTCCGTCCTTCCGTCCTTCCCGCCTTCTCGCCTTCCCTTCCTTCCTTTTTTCTTTCCTTCCTTCCTTCATTCTTCCTTCCTTCATTCCTTCCCTCTCCCTTCTTTTCTTTCTTCCCTCCTTCCTTTATTTTTCCTTCCTTTCTTTTTTCCATCTTTCATTCTTTCTTTTCTCTCTTACTCTTTTGGGCCATAGCTGACAGTGCTCAGGGCTTACTCCTGGCTTTGCACTCAGGGATCACTCCTCATATGGCTTGGAGGACCAGAAGGCATGCCAGGGATGGAATCCAGCTCAGCCATGTGCAAGGCAAGCACCCTATCTATGATACTATCACCCCAGTCCTGTCAATGCAACGTTTTTTAAATAGGGTCCTCCCAAGTGGTGCTCAGTGGGGTTGGGGTCCTCTCCTGGTGCTGTTTGGCCTGGCAGTGCTGTGCTTAAAGGTTCAGTGCTTTAGCCTGGAGAATTTGGTGCCAATCAGGGAACCTCCAGCAGTGACCCAGGACCCTGGGTCATCCCAGGCAAGTGCTCTACTACTCCAAGCCAGCCCCCAGTCCCTCCTTACAACACACAGACTGAGCAGATTCCCTCCATTGCCTCCATTGAGCCCCTCATGGTGTACATCTGTGCTGTGTCTGCACATCACTCTCTGTAACCACCAGAGTTTGGCTTCCTGGATGGAGCGCCTTAAGAGAAGCAGCCACATCACCCACCTCAGGGCCAGCGCACTCCAGGGCCTGGAACATAAAGGCAGTTTGTCTCTGTTGAATGAATGTGGAGTCCAGAAGGAGAAAGGCTTTATTTTATTTAGGGTTTGGAGGTCATTCCGACAGTGCTCAGAGCCTAATCAAGGATTTCTGCTCAGGAATGAGCCCAGGGAGCCAGCTGCCATGCTGTGTAGATACTCAAGCAGCCCATGGGTACTGTGCAGAGATGGGCGTGGAGGATCCTGCCCCAGCTTCCAGCCTTGCAGGTGAGCACCTAGGAAAAGGCGCTTGCAGCCTGGGTCAAGTCTTCAGGAGATTCTGGACCCCTGCTGCTAGTCTTTCATCTGAGACCCCAGTAATGGAACATAAACAAGCTGTTCCTCTGTATTCTTTGTAAATGCTTGGTCCTTGGAAGCTGTAAGAGAAATAAATGACTTTTCAATTTTCTACCTTTTTTTTAATATGCCCCATGCCCCTGTAGTAAATGGGGGACCAGGTGAGTAGTGAGGACTGAACAGGGGTCAACTACGTGCAAGGTGAATGCTTTAACCCCTGTACTATCTTTAAAGGACAAGGATGAGTCAGATTTTAGAAGAGAGAAGGGGGGAAATAGAATGCAAAGGATACAGTGTCAGGAAAGATAAGTGACGAATGCTCTATCTGCTTGAGATTGGTGAGAAAGCTCTTCTGCATTTGCACACAACAGGTGTCAGAATGAAGTCATGGGAAATAATGCAGGAAAGCTGTAGGGGTTAAAGGTCAGAGAACCATGTATTTTAATTTCCCAAATCAATACATTATTCTGCAGCAATTGTCCAAACTTTTTGTCTTCTTTATCTTAATAAATATTGTGTCTGATCCTCTGTCATCTGAAATTAAATTCACTGTTTAATATAACTTATTCACTCAGAACTTTTTTTGTGGGGGAAGGCCACACTCAACCAAACTCAGAGCCACGTCCTGCTGTGCTGATTCTTGGCTCTGTGCTCAGGTATCATCATTCTGGCCCTGCTTGGGAGATCATAGGCAGTGCCAGGATTGAACCTGGGCTGCTATTTGCAAAGCAAGCACCTAACCTGCTGTCCTATTTCTCAAACCCTCATCATCAGTTTTTTTAATGTAAAGGGGATGAGGGATGATGGGGGGGAGATAACAAGGAGTTGATAAGGGGTGTTAGGGCATATAGGAGGTGACGGGGGTGGAGAGGGAGGTGACAGCCCAAGAAAGAACTGTCTTGGAGTGCAATGGTACACGTTTGAGCCCCTGTGCCACCTGCTTGTCCTGAGTGTATGATCTTGGCAACTCTGCTGTCTGGTACCTTTGATCTACAGCAGATATATGAGCAGCAAAAATAAGTGTGAGACCCCGGTGGGCACTGCAGCCAGGCATGAGATTCCTCTGTGTACCACGTGAACACCACTCAGTGAGCACTGCTCTGTGGAACCCTTTAGTGAGCACTATGACCTCAAATAGAAACTTTAGAAACTCTTCAATCATCTGTGTATGAAGCCTGATCATACATAAAGAGAAAAGAAGGGAAAGGGGAAGTCAGTTCTTTGTTTTCATTTGTTTGGGGACCACACCCAGATGTGCTCTGGGCTTACTCCTGGTTCTACACTCTTCCATCATTCCTGGTGGGGCTCAGGGGATCACACAGGATGGGGGGGGCTGAACCTAAGACAGTCACATGCAAGGTATTTTTCAGTTTCCTCTACTATCCCTAACCAAGTCTCTGGAATTTATATTTTTAATTATAAATAAGTAGCATCATTTAACTCTAATATAAAGAAGAAAAATAAATGTTATACATAATATCAGATGTATTTAATATGTAAATACTCAGGTGTAGATTAATTTGGGAACAAAATAAACTGGCTAGTGGCTTGCAACTTAGAGAAATGGTGGAGAATCTGAAATGTAAGACTGTTCAGCTGATGTTCAAATTTTGAGCAATCCCAGTGCAGAAACACCTGCAGATATGAGCTGTTATGGGGGTTAGCTCTGATGACTCAGATATCCTGAGGGGTTTTGCTAATGAAGAAATTACTTTCCAAGTGGAGAACAACTTTTGATAATGATTCAAACAAAGCAAAAACACAACTATCTTTTCAGAATTGCATTATTAGATATGCAACCTATATTAAAATGGTGCATATAATTTCAGTTCTCGTAAACAAATAGTTGAGTTATTGGCTCAGGTATTATTAACAATCGCTGCATAATATCAACCCCAAATTCATCTAAGTCGCTGAAAAATAATAACAGGGACAGGAAGATAAGGCCTGAAGGGTTCCTGACACACATGACCCCCTGCCTCATGCACTTGCACCCAGGCTCTCCTGGCCAGAGCACCTTTGGCTCGAATTGGGTCAAGGTCTGCCTGAAGTACCTGAGTCCCCATGCACTACAGGGCATGGGGCCTATTAAAAAAAAGGTAGAAAATTGAAAAGTCATTTCTCTTACAGCTTCCAAGGACCAAGCATTTACAAAGAATACAGAAGGAACAGCTTGTTTATGTTCCATTACCTGGGGTCTCAGATGAAAGACTAGCAGCAGGGGTCTAGAATCACCTGAAGATTTGACCCAGGCTGCAAGCGCCATTTCCTAGGTGCTCACCTGCAAGGCTGGCAAGCTGGGGCAGGATCCTCCACGCCCATCTCTGTGCAGTGCCCATGGGTTGCTTGAGTATCTGCATAGCATGGCAGCTGGCTCCCTGGGGTGGGGGATCCCAGAGACAGGGAGAGAAAAGAGTGATTCTTCCTCTAACCCAGCCTCAGAACCCACCCAGCAGCACCCAGGCTACTTCTTGCCATTAGGACCATGAGAATGGAGCAAATAAGGTTCCTCTCTCTGAAGGAAGAGTAGCAGCTGGCAGCTGTAGATACATAGTACAGCAAGTAGGGTCTGAGCTTAGCATGCGCATGACCTCAAGGTGAAATCATGGAAACTCTAATCTCCACCCTAAGGCCCCAAATCTGCCAAAGTGGACCATATAATCCCAGCACTGCAGAGCTTCCACAGTATCACGCCCTGGGTCCTTAGCCTGAACTACTGACCCAGTTGACTGAGGTCAGTAGTCCTCCCCAACCTACTAAAACAGAGAAGTGACCAACTTGTAAACATGGATTAAAGATACTGTCTCTCAGAAAACTGGCTTTTCACCCAGCTGAAGTTTTTTAAACATTGATGTGGAACAAGACATAAAATCTACTATGTGGGCCAGACAGTACAGGGGTTGAGGCTCTTGCCTTGCACACAGACAACTCTGGTCCAACTGCCAGCACCTCATATGGTTCCTGACGACCAGCATGAGTGATCCCTGAGTGCAGAGTCAGAAGTAAATTCTGAGCACCACCAAGGTTGCTTCAGCTTGTCTCACCCTCCAAGAAAAACTCTTACGTGATCCACTTCCCTTACTGCAGACGCTGTCTCATCCCCACTCCCCCAAGTCAGTGGTGCTTCTTTCTTCCTGTGCAAACCAAGAACCCCTCCACTGCACCTCCCCTAATTCTTCTCCCTGGGAACTCAGTGTTGGAAGCCATGGACATTGCTTCCATGAAAAGAAGCAGCAATAGAAGACCTGGATATTAGGACAAGTCTACAGAAATGTGCAAGGGAAAACATCCCACCTAACTCTCTTGTTTGTGCTGAGGATGGGAGCCAGCAGTTCACGCCTGCAGTTTCTGCTCGACCACTAAGCCTAAGAAAATTGGCTCTTAAGACATAATTCACTTGCCCACTCCTCTGGTCCCTTTTATCTACTCTTTCCCCCCTCTCCCCTCCACCCATATCAGTCCCTTTATGCGTCACACTGCTAAGTCCCCTGAGGCTCAGGGCCCTCCCACCTACTTCTCCAGAACATTCTTCTCTGTCTCCCTATGTCTATCTCTGCCACATCATTCACCACGTTTCATCAAATAACTCTTCCTTATTCCCACCTAATGACTCAGAGTCCACAAGAGCTGGGCTTGCTGAACTTGTGCTTGTGTTGAAGTATCCGTTGCAGACCTGTGATTTGTCCTTCAATTACTGTTTCCTGCTACACTAGCATAAGGCCAATGGGGCAGAGGAAAGGAGGGAGACAGCTTGTGTTTGCCATAGAGCTGGGTGACCTCAGATCACAAGCCTCTTCCTTTGAGACTGACTCCCTGAACCTTGTCTTGTCTCACCCTCCAAGCAAAACTCTTACGTGAGCCAGTTCCCCTTACAGCAGACGCTATTTCATCCCCACTCCCCCCAAGTCAGTGGTGCTTCTTTCTTCCTGTGCAAACCAAGAACCCCTCCACTGCATCTCCACTAGTTCTGGGAACTAAGTATCACGTAGTAAAAGGAAGGAGCAGAAAGTGCCGTCCCTGAAATCTCGGTGAAGATCTCAATCTGAGCTATGTATGCATAAAATGGGCCTTATCTCCCGTTTGCAATGAAAAAAATGCAGCTGCTCATGGTGGCGTTGCTAGGTGGTTCTGACAAGCATGTTTTTCTGTTTGAATTGCCAAGGAGGTGTGGATTAACCAGGCCCATTGCGAGGTGCTCGTAAGTGAGTAGGTAATAACTGGAAAAGACAAGAAAGAGATGCCCGGGTCTCTGTTTGTCTATCTGTCTCTGTCTCTGTCTCTGTCTCTGTCTCTGTCTCACTTTCTGTGTCTCTTGATCTCCCTATCTCTGTGTATTAATCTCTCACTGTGTCTCTCCCTGCTCCTCTCTCTCAATAGAGCAGGAGTCTTAGTCTTTGCTGACTCTGTGGCAGTGGGTATGGTATTTAGATATGTCTGTCTCTTCATGTCTCTGTCTCTCTGGCTCTGTCTTTGTCGCTATGTCTCTGCCAGTCTCTGTCAGTCTCTGTCTCTGTCAATCTTTGTCTCTTTCAGTCTTGCTGACTCTATTAGTTCTCCATCGCTGCCAGTCTCTGTCTATCTCAGTCTCTTTCACTCTCCATCTCTGCCAGTCTCTCTCTCTCTCAGGATCATTAGTTGTTGCCCACTCACAGTGGTGGGGCTAGTGCAGCCTGTCTGCTCCCCACAATCATTGGCTGCCCCTGAGGAGTGCGGCTGGGGCCCTGAGCAGCAGACCGCGACAGCCCAGCAGGACACTGACAGCTTCCTGCTGGCCTCCTCTCCTGCAGCCTCCTTCAGCCCCCTGACACCGCCACGGCTACTCTCACCCCATTTTCTGCCTGGAGTTCACCACAGCTCGGATGGCTGCAGTAGGTTGCTTAAGCTCGAGGCTTTCTGACACCGCAGACCTGGGGGCTGGCCAAAGCCCGTGGATGGCTGCCCCAGGCTTTTAACTTCCACCCTGTGGTACGGCTTCTGCCCAGTCCACAGACCATCGCTTGCCCCCTGTACACCCTGCCGGCTTTGGGGCGACTGCCAACCTGGGCCGGCACAGATCAGCTGATTGGAATGTGGCAAACCTGAGTGAGCGGCTGCACTGGGGATCCCTGACAGGCACTGGTGGGGATGCCTGTGAGCCCCAGGAGGGTTGGCTGAGAAGGGCCTGGAGAGGAGACCCGCAGCTCCCCCGACCACCTGCACTAGGGTGTCACCCTCACATGAGAGGCTCCTGTCGGGCCCCTGCCTTACCTGTGGAAAGCCGAGGCACAGTCAGTCCCCGGGCTCCCTGAGCCCTGCGCACAGCCTTGGCAAAGGCCTTGAAATCTGAGTCTAACTGTGCCCACCGGCTTGGGCTCTGACAGTCCTTCACTCCTACTGCAGGCTCTGAACCCTGCGTTCAGTTCTTTCCTGTTCAGAATTCCAGGAGTGGTTTCAAATCCCTGAGCAACCCTTGTGGGCTGAACCCTAACTGGTAAAACTCACTTTTTAATTCCTAAAATTCCAAGCCCGCAACTTCTTTTTCTCATTTTGAGATGTCTGCTGTGTCCTAACACCATATTTCAAAGTCTCTCTCTCTCTCCCTTTCTCTCTCTCTCATTCTCACTCTCGTTCTTGCTCTTGCTCTCACTCTCTATCTCTCTCATTTAATCTGACATATTTTCTTTTGCAACTGAAGATATGATCAACTTTATGAGTCCTTTCATTTACTCCCCACCCCAGCCAGCATTATAGTCGGCCTCACTGGTCCCATTGTGCAGCTGAGGAAAACAAGACTGAGGGGTTAAGTGCTGGACTTGCCCATTGTGGATGAGGAAAAGGAGCCTCTTCTTAGAAGATTAAATTTCAAAGTGACAACCATTGAAAGGAACAGAGGTCTGGGGAAAGTGTCTCAAAAACTCTGAAGCACTAGGACTAGACCCAGACCCAAGCGTCCATTTATTTATTTGAAGTTTTTGTGAGGCGTGAGGTGGGGTGGTGGGAGTGGTAGTCAGACACCAGGTATCAGGAGCTACTCTTGGCAATGTGCTCAGAAGCGGCCCCTAGTGGAAACCAGGGGACCTACACGCATCGCTGGGCCAGATCCCCTGGTGGCCTCTTGTGCTGTCTCTCTGGCCATAATTTTTTTAATAACATTTTTTAAATGTTGCTAAATGATGACCTAAAACCTCACTTAGCATTTGTGTTTTATGTTGTTACTCAATATTTAATGTTGATATGTCTATTGAAGGATATCTCATCTGAATGCCTTAATCTGGTCCTGTGCCTACTCAGCACTTGTGGAATGAATAAATGAATTAATGAACAAATACTCTTTTCTTGAATCGATTCCAAACACATGAAAAAAAAAAGACTGATTTACTATCACTTTCCATATGTCATTCTGTAGGGCACCATGCACTGTATATATTATCATCCCATAAAGATCTCTTGCCAAAGTGCTAGTAGAGGCAGACTTGTCCAGGTTGGAATCTACCACAAAGGTGTGGGGAGTGGAGGGTAGGTAAGGTAGAGAAGGGACCAATTTGACAATAATAGTTGGGAATAGTAATGCTGGACTAGAACTGAGTATGGAAAGTAGGTAAAGGAATATACATAATCACTCTTCAATGTTTTGTTTTGCAAAACACATGTGCAAAAGGAGAAAGTTAGAGAGATAAGAAGAAACTGCTGGCCATAGAGGTAGGTTGTGTGGGGGGTTGGTAGATGGAAAACATTGGTGATGGAAAATGTTCACTGGTGGAGGGTTGGGTGTTGGAACACTGTATGACTGAAACCCAATCATGAACAGCTTTGTAATGGTCTATTGCACGTTGGGTTAACAAAATAATAATAATTTTTTTAAAAGTGCTAGTAGAATTTGAGCTAATGTGTCATAGCCTTGAGAAAGCTCCATTGAAGAAGTAGTCCTGAAGGAGCCTTGAAGAATACATTTTTTAGTGAGAAGTAGAAAGGACACCCCAAGTTTAAGGAATGTCCTGGACAAGGGGGATAAAGCAGGATAGTCATGACGGATGTGAAAGCAACAAAAGCTTTCCCGGGGAGGAGTGAGGATGCATGTCAGGGGAGTGGTTGCAAGTACGATTGGCTGAAATTAATCTCAATCCCCCTCCAACCCCACCATATGCAATTAACCCAGACCTCTGTTTACAGAGAGAAATTTGAAGCAAAGGCCACAAAACCAATATATCACATTCCACCAGGGACTCAAGCCACAATGGATGACAGGCACAACTATCGGTGTTCTTCAACTCTAAGAACTTGGAGAGACCAATATCCATAAAAGGCATCCTATAATTAAAACCGTCAACCACCATGCACCCAATATTTTAGATGGAGAGTGTGGGGAGAGGGGAGTAAGGAGGGGATTATGGCATATGTAGGTTTGTGTGATATGTTTGATCAACTCTGACCAGCCCCCAAGTCATATATTATACTTCTGATAGCATAACAGCCTTGTCCCTTGTCACACAAATCTGTCACAGAAGAAATCTGGGTGACCTAATTGTATCCACTGACTAGGACCCTATCTGATCAAGTGAAAAGCATTTGGGGACTGAATTAGGTTCTTGAAGAAAGCAAATTGCCAATAAAACCAAGAAGCTCATCTTCTCAGTGAGTAATGTTTGTGGTTTGCTCCCCAGAAGTGCTGGGCTCAGTGAACACCCATTCCTGTCCTCTAACTGCCTATGTGGGATAATGGGAGAAGCTAACTAAGGGCATTTAAGAGGCTAGCAGGTCAAGGGTCCAAAGACAGCATCATGCCAATGCTAAGTTCAGAGTGGCCATAAGTGGCTGTCACTCACTTTCCCTCCCGGTAATCCACCTCTCTCCTAGCTAAGCCCCCATGTGGCAGGTTTAAAAAGGGGAGCAGGGAGAGAGAGTAGGAATGAGCTCCAGAAAGAGCAATCAGACAGTGTGTGCTCAAGCTTTCGGCGTATTCTCTATTTTTGTCATCTGTGATTCTTTGGCCCATCTTCCTCCTCTTTGTCTTGAGTCCATTCCCTGCCCACCCCATGCTCTGGCCCATATATCAGGGGAGATGACAGAAACTGTTTCCCAGGCTCCCCTGTAGGCCAATACCCCACACCTACACTGTTATTTGGAGGCATTGGCAGGATTCCGGAGCTTGAAAGAATGGAGAAGTCAGAGCATATCACTCCCCTCTGTGCAGAGACCTCATCACTCCTACTCTCCCTGCCACCCATAGACCTGCCTCGATTCTAACTTCTGATAGGTGATACCAGTTGGCACATGGTTCTCCTGGGCCCTCTTCTGCCCCAGCTCTAAGAATGGCTCCTCCTGCTCCTGCTTCTGCCTGTAGCCCTGTTTGCCTTCTTGGCCTTCTTCACCTCCTGTGCATTAAGCCTACACACTCTTGCTGTTCGTTGTATCTGTTTTCAAAGCATGAGGAGGAAATTGTTTTCCTGGTAGAAAGGTCCAGGGGGCAGGTTTGCCTGCACTGTCTTATCAGGGCTTTCTGGCTGCTGGTGGGACCAGCAAGACCTTGCTCAATTCTCAGGTTAAGGCTTGTCAGGTTTCTTTTTGTTTCTCTTATCAGCTTAAAACTGGCTGGATCCTCCACTTGCCTGGCTGCACAGAGTGCTGGGATACTTTTCCTTCGTCTCTGTGTGGTGATCTTAGCTCACCAAGCTAGGGATCTGGGCCTCTTCCAAGGAGTTTCCTGTTGTTGCCATTTCACTTGCTACCTCTGACCATCAAGTGCTGGTTCTCCATATCCTGTTTAGTTGCTTTTCCCATTGGCTACTGAAAAGGTCCCTGTAGTGGTCTCCATCCACTGTGGTCTTAGCCACAGAGGACATGTTGGTATTTTCAACACCACTGCGTGGGCACCAAGCCCAGGTAACTCCCCTTGAATCCATTATCTGGGGTGCTGTAAAGGACCGCCTCCAACTATAATGAAAGCCACTCCTCCCCCACCTCCCTCATCAGTCCCCTTGGGTCAGGACACAACTACTGTTCTACCCCAGTCTTCTCCTTGACACACCATCCAGATCTATCCCCAGGGGCCTCAAACACAAGCCTCTAACTGTAGGACAGTAGGAACAATATTCTATTCTGTTCCAGAGCTTGGAGTATTTTTTAACATTTAGAAATAACGTGCAGTATTTTAAAAGCAGTAAGAGTCACATAAAAGCTTGTACTTCCCGGACTTGCTCACTCTCTGCCTCTGGAGCAGCCCACATCTCACCTCTTGAGATGTGTACTCTATCACTTTCCCTCCTCCTTCCCCATCCTAAAACCTCCTTAATAAAATCTGTTGTTTTACTTCAAAAAAAAAAATCTTGTACTTCCCTCTTCCAAAAAAATCAGAGAATGTGGCCCAGGGACCTCTGGATAGGTCTGATTTGGGAAAATGGAGGGTTTCTTCCCAAGAGGTGTTCCCTGTTGGCTTGTTTCTTTCATGGTACATGGGATGTTTGCATCCATGGGAAGGCAGGGGCTCAGAATGAGATGGAGAATATGCCATGTGCTCTCTTTCTCAGTCCTCCTAACTCTAGCTTAAAAGCCAAGACATAGGGCCAGAAGGGTTAAGGCACTTGCTGTGCATGCAGTCAAGTCCAGTTCAAACCTTGGCTCCAAACATGATCTCCATCCGTTACTACCCTTTAGCACAGAGCCAGAAATAATCCCTGAGCATCACTGGGTGTGACCTCCAAACAAACAAAGCTAAAAAGTAATAATAACCTTCACTTTGACTAGCCTAATAGGAACGTCCCCAGAAAAGTCATCTAACCCGGGAAGAATTGGGACTGTGTGAACACCTGGTGGGTGTGTCTGAGAACTCAGCGTTGAAAATGCATTTGGTCTGTGAAGGACCTGAACTGGCCTATAGAGAGCTGGATGCTCTTTCATGTCTTATCTCTGCTCCTCCATGCTTGCTCTATTCTTTCCCTCTCTCTACAGAATATTCTCCATGAGAGACACCATCCTCCCAAGGACAGTTCAAGAGCAGACACCTGGAAAGAATGACTCTGCAAGGTCCGTTCCTGACAGCTGCTTGCAGAAGGGATTCTACAGGGCTCAGCATGAGTCCAGAGCCAGGTCTGATCCACCCTGGGCTCACTGGTAACAAACTGGCACTGAACTTGGAGTGAGCCTATGAAGGGCTCTTTGTGGCGGAGAGGACAGACTCCTCCGGGAGGCGGCACTGCACAAGGGGGAGAATAGAGCCTCCCCCCCTTGCCACCAGCCAGCCCCACCCAGCATGAATAGATGAGGGGGCCCAGGCTCCTCAGACCACAGTGGCCTGAGAATCTGGCGATGCAAATGGCACCAAGAGCAAGCCATGAAAAATTCATTAAACGCCTGCCTCTCTGCGAACCGAAGGGATGCCAAACCTCGCCCATGCTCATCATTAATTCAGACCCAGGCTGGATGCTTTGGCTCAGAGCTTTGGGTTTCAGACAAATCAGCTCTGCTGTAGCATCAGCCTGTGACTGTCCAGCAGGTGATCTATGTGGTCATTCCGCTCTGGCAAACCCTCCTTTTCAAACTTATTGCCAGTTAACAGATTCTACGGCAGTCCTAACTACCCCTCGGAGGACATTTGGGGCTCTGGATTTGCAGTTAGCACCTTTCCCTGCTTAATTACAGCGTTATGGATATCTCCACACCCTCTGTTTACTTTGCCTGCTGAGATGCTTGCTGGAAGCCAAGTGCCACCTGCTTAGCTCCGGGGAAGGTTAGAATGAGACCTTTCATCAAGCAGGGAACAAGCTGTCTACCCTGAGGGAGAGGCGGCTGGGAGGAGTGGGGCCAGCACCAGGTGGGGAAATTGGCTTTCGGTTCCCTACCTCTCCACACTCAGGTCTTGACGGAAGAACTATTTTTTTTGTTCTCAGAGCGAAAATAGTAGCTCACTGGGTTCTAGAGAGACTAGTGCCAGGGTTAAGTTGGTTGCCTTGCTTATGATGATGAGATTTCCATCTCTGACATCACATACGGCCCCACAGATTCCTGAACACAGAGGCAGGAATAGCCTCTGAATAGCCAACCAATGGCCATGGCCCTGACCACTCTGCGCGGCCCCCCTCCCCCATACTGCCCTTAAAAAGAGAGGTATGGGGGAGGGCCGTGAAGAGAAAGACAGGGACTGGAGCGATAGTCCAGCGGGTAGGGCGTTTGCCTTGCACGCAGCCGGTGGGTTCGATCCCCGGCATCCCATATGGTCCCCGAGCACCGCCAGGAGTAATTCCTGAGTGCAGAGCCAGGAGTAACCCCTGAGCATCGCTGGGTGTGACCCAAAAAGCAAAAAAAAAAAAAAAAGGAGAAAGACAGTAGGTCCCATTACCCTTTTACTACGCGCCTGCTGCTTCATTTGGTGGCCAGTTTCCGAGATGCCTCCCTGTCACTTGATGCTTTCCTGTGCACTTACTTGTCCTTGAGTAGACCTTTTGTCATGTACCAAGCCAGAGACAATCTGAGCGACCAATAAAATAGCACAGGAAGTACATTACATGACTTCCAAGAGAGGCCATGACAAACACCAAGTTCTGCCTCGGTTTCTTGGTTAGCTTGCCCAGGGGCAGTCAGCCACTGTGTTTTGAGAACCCGCCTCTGCAAAGCCTCAGGTGCAAAGGAATGGAGGTTCTGCACCAACAGCCAGCAATGACTTGCCAGCCGGGTGTGAGAGCCAACGTGGAAGTGATGCTCTGGTCCTGATGCTCTGGTCCTGGTTGAGTCTGGAGAGAATTTGGCTCCCATCTTCCAGCTGAAACCTCTGAGCTGGTGGGCCACAACAGTCTACATAAACTGAGGAGCAAAACACGATGATTCTTGTTTGAAGCCATTAGCTTTGGGGGTGATTTGTTATATAATAATAGATCATTTGCATGCTCTGTGTTCTCCACCGTTGTGTTATTTAATCAGCACAGCAGCCTGTCAGCTAGATGTGACTGTCCATCATTTTCAAGTGAGGAAACTGGGCAGAGAAAAATCTCTCGTTTGCCCATGTTGCTAAACAACAGTTCAGTATTTGGTATTTGTCTAGTTGGTCCAGTTCAGTTGGTCCCATCCACAGGCTCCCAGTACTTACCCTTCCAGTTCTTGCTCACCTTCTTGTGTTTACCTACAACTCTCCAGCTCAGAGTTTTCTCCACCTCCACAAAAGGCAGGCCAGTTCGCCAGGAGTTCATGTTCCAGGATTAGCCTTTAGGTATTGAAAGATACGATTTGGACCTATTTTTTTTTTTTAATATGCCTTTTTCCTATCCTGGTCCCCTTTCAACTTTGTTTTCTCCCTGCAGAACCCCTCTCTTCCTGGTTGCCCCCCAAATTCATGCCGTAGCACTTTATTTATGCGATTTTCACCTGTGGGATACATACCCTCCCCCAGTTGAGAACTGCTGATTTAGAGGATTAAACACTCGAAGGCCAGAGAGGAATTAAGACACTTGTCTTGCATCCAGCTGACCCCAGTTTGAGTCCCTAGTACCAAACAGTCTCCCACAAATACCACCAGGATTAACTCTTGAGCATGGAAATAGCCCCTGAGCACTGCTTGGTGTGGCCCCCAAAGGAATCAAATTCAAACAAACAAAAGCACACCCAACTTTCCTAGTTTTGTAGGAATCCCTATGAATCAGATCTGACATGGTCTCCCTACTGTCCTGATCAGATAGCTCCTAGTTGCCTATCTGGAAAGCAGGGAACTGATTCCCTCTCTGGGCAGCCTCTGCTTCCCTCTTTCTCTCTCTCTACTCCCACTAGTGACTTTGCAGAGGCTCTCAGTTGAAACTCTTGTACCCAAATACTCAACCTAACACAGTGATAGCAGCAAAACTGGAATTTGAACCAGGTTCTCTCTCCCGAGCTAACTCTCTGAGATGTGACACCATTGATTATCACACAAGCCAAGCTCCTGAGCTTCAGAGATTCTAATGTTCAAATGTAACCACACACAACACTCAATAAGTTCCTTGCATTTTGGATTGCCCACATTTTGTTCTCCCCATCCATATGAGAATTCACTAAAGAATTTTTTTTCCTTTTTGGGTTATATCTGGAGATGCTCAGGGTTACTCCTGGCTTTGAACTCAGAAATATTGCTGACAATGCTCAGGGCACTAGATGGGATGCCGAGGATTGAACCCGGGTTGGACACGTACAAGGCAAATGCCCTCCCTTGATGTACCTTCACTCCAGTCCATCACTAAGTCTGGACTCATGTTTCCTGCCATGGTCTCAGAGAGCCAGGCTTCTACTTCCCATCTACTGTTATGTTTCCAGGGCCAAAGGGATAGACTTAGCTGGAGAGCAGAGCTGGGAACTCCACATTGCAGCCTAGTTCCTTTCTACTTAGAGGTGTGTGAATTGGATTAGCCCAAAACCTGGAGAGCTTCCACACACAGTTACCACATCAGTGAACTGGAATCAAACTACAAGGCTCATTTTTATCCTCTTGAAAACATCATTTGCTCTCTGAAAACATCACAGCCTTTGGTAGCCCTAACAGGGCTGACCAGAAGGTTAGAGGCACTGGAAAAATCTATCTGGTTCTAGAGCTACTTCAAGATTTTTATTCTTCTCTCTGCAGAGCCCTTAGCAACCTTTTGCCTGTCCTCCTGGCCACTCACTCATACCCCAGCTGAGCTCGGGCATAACCTCCCTCAATCAGAAAGTGTCTCACTCTCAACAGAAAACCCTTCTGTCTCCCTGCTTCTCATTGATAGTGAGGCTCAGAGCAGTGAAGTCTCCTAATACCACTCCCAGAGACTACCCAGGAATACCTTTCCCTTCTTCCTAGAAATGGAAGGAAGTGAGCAGAAGGACAGTTTCAGTGGGAAAGTATCTATATAATAGGCCCTTCACCTAAGTTTGTACTTTAAATATCATCATCCACAAACCCACAGAAACAGAGTAGGTGTTTAGGGATGAAATTTGGGGAGCACAACACGTAAAACATCTTCTGGATAATTAAAAATGCACATTGGCTTATTAATGATTGAGCTACATAGAAATTGAACTTCCATACTACCCAGCAATACCACTTCTGGGAATATACCCTAGAACTTCAAATCCACAGCAGAAACATCATCTGCACTTCTATGTTTAGTGTTTGCAACATTATTCACAATAGCCAGAATCTGGAAACCTGGAGTGCCCCAGAACAGACGACTGAGTAAAGAAACTATGGTACATCTACATAATGGAATGCTGTGTAGCTGTTAGAAAAAATGAAGTCATGAAATTCACTTACAAATAGATAGACATGGAGATTGTCATGCTGAGTGAAATGAGTCAGAAGGAGGACAGACAGAATGATTACACTCATTTGTGCGATGTGAAAAAACATAATATGAAACCGATATCCAAGGAGTAGAAACAAGGGCCAGAAAGTCTGCTCCTTGTTGGAAACCTGCTACAGGGGCTTGGGAAAAGACAATTGGGACAGAGACGGGACACTATGACAAAGATAGTTGCAAATGACCACTCTGGATAAGAACTGCAGTGCTAAAAGTAGGTAAAGCAACAAATATAGTGACCTCTTAGTATCTGTCTTGCAAACCATAATGCCCAACAGGAGAGAGGGAGAAAGTGTCTGCCATAGAGACAGGTGGTGGGGGCGATGGGTGAGGAGGGGGCCTTGAGAAGGCAAAAAAAGGGAAAAGGGGACATTGATGGTGGGAAACGTGCACATTTCCCAGGGACAGGTGTTGGAACATTGCATAACTGAAACCTGATCATGAACAGCCTTGTAACTGTATCACACAGTGATTCCCCACCCCAAAAAGGACTGAGCTATATCCTGAAGTTAGGAAACTAATTTTAACCTAGCTGTTTTCCAAAAAATATGAGTGCACAAGATTCCCCTTTCTAAAACACAACACCTATTAACACCTGATCAAGCCCACATGTTCTGTGAAACTGCTTGTGACTGTTATCCTAAATGTCAGTTATTGCTAAAAGAGAAAAATGTTTTTTTCTGAAACTATTCATTCTGAGCCTCCTATGTTTGTGAGGGTTTTTTGTTTCGTTTTGTTTTTAATTTTGGGCTACACCCAGAAATGATCAGGGGCTACTCCTGGCTGTGCACTCAGGAATAATTCCTGGAGGTGCTCAGGGATTATATGGAGTACCGAGGATCAAACCTGGGTCGACTGCATGCAAAGCAAGTACTCTACCTGCTGTACTATTGCTCCAGCCCTATTTATGAGATCTTAAAACAGTCCTCTGTCCTTTGAATCTTCCAGAACTGTCCTCTGAACTTTCCAGAACATTAAGAGGATTCAATTAACTTAAGACTAAGATATAGGTGAAGTATAAAGCAGATGTCTGCTACTGTCACTGCTTGAGAACTCTAACTTGTAGCTTTGCTTAGAAGAATGGCGAGTGGGAACTTCCAACCACTGTGACAAGTTGGGTGGCAGAGAGGAGACTCCAAGTTGCAGGTCAAGCCACATGGACTAGGGAATGCTTTTGGCATCAACACCTGAGCAAAAGGGCAGGCAGCAGCATCAAGCGCCAGAGGAAGTTGGGCCAGCAAGCATCCCATAACAGTCTTGTGGCTGTTCAGAATGGGCCATTCTCCATGACTGTCTCGTGGTTGTGCAGAATGGGCCTTGATTGGGTGGGAGATGAATTCACATCCCCATATCGATCAGTCATTGGGTACAGCTACAGCTCCTCCTGAGTGAGCTATTCACAGGAAACCCCACAGGACGGAACAGCTCACCATCGTGTCCACTCGGTTACATTTCCTAAGATTCAAGGCTCTTAGGCTTCCATGTTTTGATCCCTTTTAGAGTATCAATTGGCAATTCCTTCAACTCTTTATTGACTTGAGAGGTGATGAATGTCTTCCTTTGAGCTGACCTTTCAATACTAAACAGATAAATATGCAGAGAGAGACTCCCTGTAAAAGCTGTCCTGGATGTGTGGTCACTGGGGAATGCTATGTCTCTCAGGGGAGACATTGCCCTCACAACCAGCCAGGGGACTCTGCTGAGTGCTCGTCTTTCATCAGAGTCGATGTCTGTCCCCTTCTCTCTAGGTAGTTTGCGGGATTCCCCAACCTTATGCTCTTTATGACACCCCTTCGTGGATGCCTCCGTAAACTTATCAACTCATCCTCTGTGTCTCTTGGCTTCCATTTTGGGTGCAGCCAAAGGGAGCAGAGAGAGATTGAGGTACTTTCTTCTCCAGCTCCCTCTGTCCATAGCCAAGACAGTGACTGACCTCCTTTACCCAAGGCCTTAGCTCTCATTAGCTTTCTTGCCCTAGGCAACAATACTACTTGGTTCCAGGCACTTTTCTGCTTCCCCGGGCCTAGGCAGAGTAGGGCGGCAGCTTCCTTCCGCTATTAGGTGGCCTGTGCATCACTGTTCCTGCATTCTGTAAGTCTCCATTTATAAACAACCCTCAGGAAGATCACTCTAACACGCTTTCTGAGTTGTTTTTTTCTCACTGAAACTTGAAGTTCCTAACTACTTCCACCAGTTTTTCTTGCACCACCACCTGTTGTAAAGAAATAAAGTGGCTCCCTCCAAGGTCTCAGAGCCTCATAAGACTTGTGGGGAAAAAACCAGAAACCAGATTTTTTAAGTTCCTGAAACTCAGTCCTCCATACTTCCTTGTGCATCCTCTCTTCTAGCTTTAATCTTCAGGAGAATGTGTTTCAACCACTAGATATGGTGTTCAGTAAGTATTACCCAAAGCCCTGTGCACAGGGCTCTGCGAACATGTCTCTCCATGTTCCACCCATCATGTCACTCTCAGATACATGTTGGGCTATTGCCTTACACACAATCAACCCAGGTTTATTCCCTGGCACCCCATATGGTCCCTGATTATCCCTGAACACAGCCAGGAGTAAGCTCTGAAATCACTGGATATGGCCTAAAAAACAAACAAACCAACCAAAGAAATTTGGGGAGAAAGAAAACTTTATGTCATTGTTGAAAAATAAAAAGGCATTATTCTTCTAAAAACTTTTAAAGTCAGTATCATTATTCTACGAATCCCGCAAGGGTGATGGTGAAGGATCAGAGGATAATGAAATAATCTCAAACTCTTGGCACCACTCACAGCTTTCCTCAGTCAGGAACCAGTGACTAGGAGGAGAACAGGAGACCAAGATTCCTGAGGTCCAAATGGTACCTATGGGTCTTCCCCTGTAAATTCTCCTCCAAAAATACCACAGCAGAACTGCACTTGGGGTCAGAGTCAGGTAGAAACGTCCTCCTTGTGCTCTCAGGGCCCAGGAGTCCGTGACCATGTACCTGGACTATCCGTGCCCCTCATTTCCTGGCCTGCGCCTCCCACAGCTGGTGCGAAAGATGAGTCACTGGGCTGTGGAGAGGTGACAGAACACATTTGGGCTCTCAGCTATGCTGCACTGCTTGCGAAGGCACACATTTCTAACCCTCTCCAACATCCTGTTTCCTCACGGTAAAGTGGGAACAAATATTGATTTCACAGAGTCCCAGTGAGAGGCAGCCAAAAAAAAAAAAAAAAAAAAGAAAAAAACCTAATTCAGTGGCTGGTGCCACAGGACTGCTTAATAACGTATGCCTCATGGCAAATCTCTTCTTTTGGGTGTGGGTACAAAGGCTTCAATGTTTGATTTAATCTATTATTCTGAATCCTTAAATCTCCATCACTAATCAGAAGAAAAGTTTCTGTTTCTCATCGGTCACTATGTGAATTGACATACAAACCTATAATTTAACTTCATCCCACACTCTCACCCCACACTGTGCTGGACACACCTTCCAGAGAGCATCACTTCCTTACTTGGCGGGCAAGAGGGAAGCCAGGCTCCTTTATTGTTACCCAACATGGCTTTGGCTGTTACATCACAAACACTCCAGTGGATGGGAGCTGTATGAAGCCCTGTCAGCACTAGGGAAGGTCAGTCACATCTGTGAGAGAGCTTCAGAGATCACAGTGCCTAGACAGACCTGAGATGAGCCACCTTGAACCCTGTGGGTGAGAAAATCTCATAGAAATATCAGAGAAAAGCCAAACATTTGGAGGGGTTAGTACATAATTGAACAGCAGCTAGTTTTAATCCACAGAGCTCTGACAAGTTTCCTGAGTGGAGGTTGAGGATGCTCAGGCTTGTGTGGTCATTCAGGCTGATCCCCTGTTCAACCGCTAAGGTAAAGTATAAGGCACTAGGCTCAGGAGGAGGTAGGACCTAGTCACGGCTGAGTAACAAAAGGTTTATATCTAAAGCTTAACCTTGGAGAGACTTTAGTGTTGTCCTTGCGCAGGGGCCATGCTAATCTTCTCTGTATCGCTCCAATTTTAGTATATGTGTTGCGGAAGTGAGCACAACCTTGGAGAGATTTTCAACACTCATCACAGCTTCTTGTTTCAGAGAAAGAGAGAGTGGCAAGAACCACATAAGGTTCTCTCCTGGTCTCTCCTTCTCTGGTCCGCGGGAGGAGGCTTGAGTGGCCACTCTCAAAGTGGCCTTCACCTGCGGAGGCTGACAGAATCCAACTCTTAAGATGGCTCTAAGACTTGGTAAATGAACCTGAAGCACAACACTTCTCTGATAAAAAGCAGTTTATCTAGTCCAGTGGTTTTCAGTCACCAGTCCACAGGCCAAGCCAGTCTGTGGATGGAAAAGGTCTGAAAGCCACAATTTAAGCATTTATCACTGACATCAGGCTCCATGCTGTTTAAGGAATGTGAGGGGCTTCCGCCTTCATGAGGAGTTTTCTAGAACTCCTTTGGTTCAGAGCTGTGTCAGGCTTTTGAATATTTTGTCCCTTCTGCCTGGACAACCCCTTAGAGACCTTACTTCCCTTTTCATCTTTAAACTGTAAATTCCTCACACTCTCTGGAGTCTCCACAGACCCTCAGGTCAGCTGCTCACAGATGTTGTTCTCCAATCTTAGCACATCCTTTACATCCCCGCCCCCACTGATCACCATGGGTAACCTGTAAGACGATTGATTTAACTCTGGCCTCTATTTCTCAGGCTTTTCCCAACTGTAGCCCCTTCTAACCTTTTCCCTTCCTTTGTGCCATGGGCACTCCAGTCATTACACAATTTTTTACCTTGGCCTCCTTGGAATGCTCTGGGAACCCACAGGAGTCCATATGGCCCCTTGCTTGAGAAACACTGGACCAAACCATGAGCTCTGAAAGGGCAGGGAGTGTGTCTGTTGTGCCTTACCACTTTAGCTCCATCATTTGTTGGGTTGTTTGGTGCTATTATTGTTGTTCTATTCAATCCATGAATCCTTGAAGTCACCGCCATTTTTTATCTTTACCTCTCAGACAAGGCCACCAGCTCAGAGTGTACACATTCTATGGTGCCCAAAGCCATGCAGCCAGAAAAATTTCAGGATCAAACCAGGCATCTCACAAGTGAAAAAGACCTGAATATTGCACATGGAATCGCTCAACATTTCACACTGCCTCCTCGGTAGGCTGGCCAGACCTCATTTCAACACCTAACACCTAACTTTATATTGGACACCATGTGGGCAGAATGGTCACAGGAGAAGAGCCTGTGGCCATTCTTCCTTAGATTTTTCCTTAGATTGCCATTTTTCCTTAGATTGACGTTGGGGAATGAGGTTCTCAAAGTTAGCCTCCAGATGAGTTTTAGGTACCCCAAACCCAGACGCCAAGGGAGCTTTTACCAAGTGCAAATGCTGGCCTCCCTGGAAAGGCTTTTGTTGGCTCTGCACGCTGGAAGGGGACTCCAATACAGTCCTTTTACCAACCACCCCAAAGTGCCACTGCTCATCCAGGATGAAAACTCAAGAGTAATGTAGCTCCGTCTGCTCTTGCTGTGTTAAGCACAGTACCTGTCTGGCTGCGGAGAGAATGCTGACACTTGTATTGAAGAAAACCAAACCAGCCTTTTTTTTCATGCAAAGGAAAATACATCTAGTTCCAGATGGATAGCAGGAGAGTGTCTTGAATCTTCTGGCCCTCTCCTTAGTGCCCGGATCTAGGAACAGGTGGCCCTCCTGGGAAGGCTGACAGGCTCCAGAATCAGCTAGTAAATAAGTCATCCGGCACAGCTGGGCCCCAGCCTCATAAATATTGCCCAGCTGTGATTAAACCGTCCACTCTGCGCCACATTATCTCGCTGCGTTATTAGGGTATTAAATAACCATGAGGCATGCGTGCCTGTTCTCTGCAGCAGCTCTCCTCATAAGGTACAACTTTCTTCCAGGTGACACCAACCCAGGCAGGCAAGAGAGAAAATTCAAGTCCAATAATCATGGTGCCGAGCTACTGACCACATGGCGGACATGAAGGTAGATGTTGGCATATGACAGTGACTGAAATCTTCAGACGAGTCAGAAAATATCCATGTCTCATGCTAGACGTAAAATGAGAGAGGAATGTGAAGGGGAAGGAAGCAGAGCGCTGCTGTCACATGCTTTTATTTGAAGGCATGGGGTAGGTCTGTCTCCAAGAACAGACATGGGTGAAGACAGGAGTAGGGGGAACACACAGAACCTGACTCTGGCAGCGGGAGACTGCCAACTCCCTCCCACCCCCCCAACTCAACTTTGACAGAAGCTCAAATACATTCAGAGAATGAAACACACTTTTTTAGGAGGACAGGACAGAGGGAAGGGGGTCAGGTGTGGACTGGAGGCTGGGGAGACCTGGTTGCTGCACACAGCGAGCAGAAGTCACACAGCCTGTGGGACTGGCAGGAACACATAAGTTTGGTTTTCTCTGGTAGTTTCTAATGTTTCTACATTAGCAAAGGGAATGAAATGCCGAGTTCTTAATCAGGTCCTTGCCATTTGGGACTAACTGCCACAGGGTTACTGTCCGGCTTCCTGCATTCAGAGAACACCTTTCTAGACTGTGACAAATGATGGGGAAGGACCACTTAGAGACTTATAACATCACTCATGGGCCATACAATACCCGTGGACAGGCCAGGGACAGCCAATGCAAAGCATCGTGTCTGTCCTGTCATGGATGAGGGCCAGACCACAGGATTTTTCTGGGCCTTATGCTGACTGCAGAATGGACATTCCTTACCCAACCCAGTTTATTGGGCGGGTTCCTTCTGATTGTGGGCCAGATTAATATTTTTTGTGTACAGCCTGGCCATTGTCCATTGGAGGATTTCATCTGTCAGAGGGCTGCCAAAACAAAGTACCACAGACTTGGTGACTCCCTGACGTGAAAGTACTCTCACAACTTTTTTAATACTAGAAATCCAAAATGAAGGCGACCTTGGGGAAATGCCCTCAGCCAGCTTCTGCTTGTGTCAGCAATCCTGGTTGTTCCTTGGTTTCTAATGGTGTCACTCCAGCCTCTGCCTCCAGTCACCTTCTCACTACGCCTCTGAACTCACGGGACCTCCTCCTTTCTCAGGATGGCTGTTCATTTTCTTTGTTTCTTGGCCACTCTATTGTGTTCGGAGCTTACTCCTGGCTCTGAGGAGTCACTCCTGGGAGAGCTCAGCGGGGTGGGAGACCATATGTGATGCTGGGGAGAGAACCTGGACTGATGACATGCAAGGCAAGTGCCCTAACTGCTGTCCTGTGACTCCAGCCCTGACTGCCCCTTCCTAGAGGAACACCAGCCTTACTGGGCTAGCTGTCCATCCTGATTCTATCACAATCTCGTCTAAGCTTGATTAACTCCACAAAGACTCTATTTACAAACATGGTTATACTCACAGGTACCATGGGCCAGGACTCCTGCTTATATTTTAGGGAATACTATTCCACCCTTAACGAAGGCAGGACAGGAATATATAGAGTATTCTGAGGCAGAGTTTGGGAAGAATATGGAAACATCATAGAGAAAGGTCCGGGAGTGGTTTTCAGGTACGGTGAAGGTTTTTCTGGAGAAGCTGCCATCAAAGTTAAGATGTCATGAACAAGCATTAGCTGGGTGAAAAAAAAAAAAGTTTCCGGAAGCCTAACAGCAGGCGGTAAGAAGGGAAAATGCATAGTACCTGTGTGAAATGGTGCCTTGTTCGGCCTGGCTGGAGCATAGAGAATGAGTGAATAATGAGGAGAAGAGCAATGGGCCTGGGAAGCAGAGACATCCTTGAATACCAGGCACGAGTGATATAAGACAAGTAGACCAGACAATCATTTTTGTTTGGTTTGATTTCAATTTGGGGGCCACACTTGGCAGTGCTCAGGACTTACTCCTAGCTCTGCACCCAGGGATCACTCCTGGTGGTGATGGGGTGGATACAGGGTCTGCAAATTCAGGGCGGCCACATGCAAGGTGAGTCTTACTGTATTATCTCTCTGGCTCCCAGAGAATCTTTTATTTGTAGGAATAGCTTTCTTGTGATTTGTTTTGGTGGGAGGCCTTTCCAGGGATACTCAGGTCCAGGAGCCTCTCTAGGTGGCATGGGCTTGTCAGTTATTTACCCAAGCTGTGCTGCACAAGCTCAGAAGTGCTGGGTGGCCCCTAGGGATCTATTCTGTGGTGATAGGGATCACCAGGACACCTCTGCGCATGCTGTAACAGGCAGCCATACAGGGCCTCACACCAGAGCCGATGGTCCAATCTCAGGATATTTTTTTTCTTTCTGGGTCACACCCAGTGATGCTCAGGGATTACTCCTGGATCTACACTTAGAAATTACTCCTGGCAGTGTGCAGGGGACATATGGGATGCTGGGGATTGAACCCTGGTCGGCTGAGTGCAAGGCAAATGCCCTCCCCACTGTACTTTTGCTCCAGCCCCAGGATTGTTTTTTTTTTTCTTTTTTGGGTCACACCTAGCGATGCTCAGAGGCTACTCCTGGCTCTGCACTCAGGGAATTACTCCTGGCGGTGCTCGGGGACCATATGGGATGCGGGGATCGAACCCGTGCCGGCATGGGCCGGGCTGCGTGCAAGGCAAACGCCCTACCCGCTGGGCTATCGCTCCGGCCCCAGGATTGTTTTTTTTTAAAGCTTGATTACCTGAGTCATTTCAATATATACAATTAAGCCTAGGGATATGAAAAGCACCGGTAGCAAGTCTCCAAAATTGATATCAAAGTAATAGGATATTTGTACATTTTGTAGCCTCATGGCTTACACTGACTACGGAGCAAAATCACTTTGTATCTGCACTGTAAACTACACAATGATCTAGCATGGAAGAAAGACAGTCATCAAATAACCTCTTCAGATAAAAACACATCAGTATGATATGATTTGTAGAATCCTTCCCTTTGAGAACTCATAGGAGGTTTGACACATTACTTATCATTTTTCTCATTGATGGAATCCAGAAGTGCTTGTCATAATTTCTTTAAAGGTTTCGGGAGCCAAGCCCATTCTATCCTTTGCATTCATAGCATAACACCTTGGCCACGATGCTGTAGGAATTCCAGTTGTCTGTCAGTTTCATTCCATGAAACAGGAGGAACAAAGGGGCAGGTCTTGGAAGAACTTTGCTGGGAGTTCGAAGAACCCCAATCCCAATGACATATCATCCACATCAACACAGCTCATGGACACACCCAACTGCAAGTAAAACTGGGGGAGATGCAGACTTTTAGATGGGCTTGTTGTCATTCCCCAATAAAAATTGCATTTCTGGAACCAAGGAGAAAGGACACAACAGAAACTGGGTGAGAAGTTAGCTGCCTGTTTATGAGGTACAAAACTAATATTCTATAAGAAAGTGATGAGAGAATAACATTGAGAGATGCAAAATTGGGGGAGCTAGCCAGGTGACTGGGGAGCCAAACTAAGGCTCAGCCAAATTGCAAGTAGCAAGAGCAAGTGCTGGAAAATGAAAGAAGGGGAAGTGAGACCTCTTGACCTTGTGCCCTATTGAGACCTGAGTCTTTAGCTTAGGAGCACCAGGAGCTACCAATCAGTGTTCAGTGGAGAACACAGTAGCCTAGAGCTTTACCTGTGTTTGAGCCCCTAGGACATGACTGGAGCTAAGTACTAGTAAGGTGTGGTGTGATCCTATTGGTGGAGCTGGTTTTTTTAGGGAGGTTTTTCTACCTCAAATACAGTTCACAGTCACCAGTGAACACTGAAAGAAGGTAAGTGTGAATGTTTGGGGAGACCTAACAGCAGAGAGAATGGTTTCTGAGAAGGGAATGAAAGTCCAGGTTCATCAAAGCAGCAGGCTGGAAATGTTCCAAGCAGAGAATTTTCCAACAAATATTTCTTCCTGGAGGCAAGCCAGGGGATGACTTAAAGTTGGGGAGTGCTTACTCAGAGGCTCCCAAACTTATGTGACCTGCTGCCGCCTTGTCAGAAAAAAATATTCAAGAGCCAGAGGGATAGTAGAGGAGGCAAGGTGCTAGTTAGCTGGTGACAACCATAGTTCAATCCCTGGCATAGCATATGGTTCCCCAAGGACTTCCAGGAGGGCCCCTTGATCATAAAAGCCAGAAGTCAACTCTGAGTAAGCCAGTATGATTCTAAAGCAAACAGAAATTAAGTTCAACACTCCCTAGCCAATATCTACCTTCTTTAAGTGAACGAGCAGAAAATGTCCCTCCCCAATTGAACTCAAGATTCTACCACCCCAGCATCCTTCCAGTGACTCCCTTGGGGTGGTATAACCTACTCTGGATAGGAACTTGGATCACAAAACCTCATGTATCAGATTAAGGAACTGGGTGGGCTGCAAGGTGGACATTCGAGTCATGGGAAGGTGTAGGTGATGCATGTTGAGTTTGATAAGATGCAAACTGAGCCTCAGAAGTGCAATTATAGCAGTGGCATGCAGGAACACAGGGACAGAATCGCATTTCTGAAAGAGGAGACTCCTTACAATGCACTTGAACTTATGTCCCTTGGGCTCTTGACTGGCTTTATCATTGTTGACAAGCACCTACTCTTTCTCCTCCTCCCTATGACATGAGGAAACTCAGATGTTCAATCTTTTGTCTAAAATTCTGAAACCCAGAAAGCGTTTGAAGATGGAATTAATTATTTTTTGGAGCCAATTTGACAGCCAGTGTTGGACCTGGAGAAAATTCAGTGAACTGCAAAACCCTGACCTCTTCTGAGTGAGGTGATTAATGGCTGGTTTAGCCCTCTGAGTAAGTATATCAATGTTTTGCTCTGCAGGGCTATTAATGGACTCGATGACAGGTGTTATGGAATAGGGGATATATGTGTAATTTCATCTTCCAAATATCAAAAAAGAAATCCTAAAGTTCACAATGTCTGGTCCAGGACTTTCACTTGAGAAATTGTAGTCTCTACATATATGTAAGAGGGTCTTAAGACTGAAAGAGAGTTTGCTGTAATGAGGGGAGTTGCTTTTAGAGGCTGTTATAGAGGATAAAAGAAAAATCTTGGATGTAGCTATCAACTTAGGAGATCCTTTTTTGCAGTGGGTCACAGAGGCTATAAAATAAATAAGTTCAAATGGTTCCCTCTACCTTTATGGATGATAAATCAATATGGGTTTAATGAGAACTTGGGGCTACCCAGGAAGCACTCATTAATTTTATGGAATTAATGTTCTAGAGAGAAATCTACTTTCACAAGGTCAGTGGCATTATTACTATTATTAAAAATAATAATTTATATTTGTATCATACTTCAGGGTATATAAGAAGCTTTGGAAATGCATTCTCCTTAAGTTCTTCCAACAAATATGATAGATGAGTATTGACCCAGACAGAAGGCAGCAGGTGACTCATTCAAAGTCATTTAGGCAGTACTATACATGGTTTGAATGAGATGCTTCTGATTCTGAGAGAAGTGCATATCCCCAGCGCCACACCATTCAACAAGTAATACCATTCTTGACTGAAGGGTTACGGGTTGCAAACTTTAAAATAAACAATGTTGGGGGCCAGAGCGATAGTCCAGTGGGTAGGGCATTTGTCTTGGATGCGGGCTGACCTGGGTTCGATCCCTGGCATCCCATATATTTCCCCACGTGGTACCAGGAGTGATTCCTGAGCACAGAGCCAGAAGTAGCCCCTGAGCATCGCCTGGTGTGACCCAAAAAGCAAATAAATAAATAAATAAACAAACAAACAAACAATGTATGGTTAAAGGGTAGCATGATAAATTTCATCTCACAAGCCCACTCCAACTCACTTGCTGTGGCTATGGATTTCAAGCCTTCAGTTACCCAGTATTTATAATTACCAAGACCCAAGACAGACCTTGGTGAAAGGGTGTTATTATCTATTTCAAATTGTTGTCTTTTCCCTTCTCCATTCAGTCATTGATGAAAGATGGATTCAGCATTTAATTGGTGCCAAACACTGTAGGATACTGAGGCAGTTTTATCAAGACTCATGTTCTTTCTTCATGGAATGAAGAAAAAGTTCAATGCTGTGCCAATGGTATACATGCCGTATGATAGGATGATTCTATCATGATGTGGAAGACCTAACTAAAATATAGCCTTTGCAACCTGAACTTTCTAGACTGGATCATGACTCGCAGGAAAGGAAGATATGCTCAAAAGTTTAGACTTCAGAATCATGCCAGTCATTGTCAAACTCTTACTACCTAGGTGACACCAAGGGAGGGACTTGGTTTACTTAAACTGTAGTTTCTGTATTTGTTCAGAAAATGAAAGATGGTCCTATGGGGGTTGGTAATGCACAAAGAAGGCAGCAGGGAGCCAAAGTGACTAGGAAGTTCTCAGGAAACAGCTCCTTGGAACATGACTTGTCCTGAAGTTTTCTCACTAAAAACAAGCCGTGTGGAGCCAGATGAAAGATGTGACAGATGATGACACTACCCATCCCTTAAATCCTTCAAGCCACAACAGAATATTCTAAACAATGGCAGTTGAGATGGAATATCTTTGGGGAAGTTTCAGGGAGTAAATAGTAAAATGGCAGAAGTACCCACAGCAAGGATATTTCCTCTTTGACTGTGGCGCCGATGCACATGTTGTGGCAGTGTGGAGATATGCTGTAGGGTTATGTACATGGACCCCATAAACCCAGAGCAAACTGTGGTGAGATGGGAAAGGTAGAATCTCATGGGATCCCTTCCACGAATGCCAGTAAGCACTGCTACAGCAACAAAAGAAAACACAGAGAGGACTGTTGAAGTTGTTTCAGAGCAAAATGAACACTTTGGCCAATCATTTTCCTGCTGTGAACAGCATGGTCTGCCAGATTAACCCTAGGAAGCTGCAAGACTTGCTCCCGGCAGGGTGTGTTATTGGTGTCCATAGCATCCTATTGCTGCCTTATGCTTCCTGTTCTCAAGGACTCTTGACCACTGTCACTTTTATGCCTTGATCAGGACAAGTAGGAAGAATCAGGTGAGTTTTCTGGTAAACAGCTTCTTTGTCAGAATTCATTTAAGCTGATTAAAAATGTGCACTGAAAGATGGACAGGTTAAGCTGAAGTCAGAGTGTTTCTGTGTGATCTCTTTTAACACATATTTCCTTTTTGTTTATTAGTTTTAAAAAAGTGTATTCAGTTATTTTTGTCTCCCAAGAGATCAATAAACAGTTTTGTTCTACTCTTTTATTCGCATGATGATAAATCCCAATGTTTCTTGCTATCGGTTTTTACTCTATGTCCCCAAATCTTTTTGATATTAAAACAATATTCCATTTCACTATAATTAGTTGAGGTTCTGACAAGCTGACTTCAATACAGTTGAAGGTAAGCACTGATAAAAAATACTATTTTTAAAATTATTGTGTGTAGGGTTAAGGATAGCTAGACAAACATCAAAATTGTACAGGCTTTTTTTCTCAAAAGGGAGTCTGTCATTGTACATTTTTATTTTTTCCATTGGAATATTTGCTACTACAGAAACCTCAGTTTTGTTGTGAGAAAACTATTAAATATTTCTGTGGATCAGATAGTTCAACAGTTAAGGCACTTGCCTTGCACCTGGCCAACTCTGGCTGGTTCAATTCCAGTACTGAATATGGTCCTCTGAGCCCTGCCAAGAGTCATCCTTGAGTAGAATATAGAGCCAGGATCAAGCTCTGAGCACCGCCCAATACAGACCCCAAATTTTAAAAAGTCAACTCTGTTGGCACCCCTCCTCTCTAGCTGATTCTCATTCTGTCAGACTTAACTCTATATGACTAAATGTGGGGATTTCTCCATTCCAATCTTCATTAAGCCTCATGTACAAAGACATTAAGAGTTCACCATTCAGATAACTTTATTTGAAAATATCTTACAATTTATGAGCAAAGGTTTGAGAAGTGTGCCTAAAGAACCAGGATTTCTGTGATTTGTGCACCCTGTTCAAATCAAGTATTCAGGGAGGGCTGGAGGTTTGATACAGCGAGTAGGGCATTTTCCTTACATGCAGATATGTCTCCCCTAAGCAATGCCAAGGAGAGACTCCCAAGAGCAGAGCCAGGAGTAAGCCCTGCACACTACCAGAGATGATAAAAAATAAATTCCAGGGCCAGGGCTACAGTATGGAGGGTAGGGTGTTTGCCTCGTAAATGGCTGACCCAGGTTAGATCACTGGCATCCCATATGATCCCCTGAGCACTGTCAGGAGTAACTCCTGAGTGCAGAGCCAGAAGCAACCCCTGAGCATTCTGGGTGTGACCCAAAAAAAAAAGCCAAATATTCATAGAATATTTGAATATCCCATGAATATGGAATGTCCAATGTAGTTTTACTGTGGACGATATCTCTGACAGGAGCTATCTCTATCTGTACCTCTCTCCTACCACTAAGATTGAAGAGTGACAAAGTTTTATTTGATTTGATTATTTTTTTAGTTTGGGAGCCACACCTGACAGTGCTTAGGGATTACTCCTGGTTCTGCACTCGAGAATCACTCCTGGAGAGCCAGAGTGATAGCATAGCGGGTTGGGAGTTTGCCTTGCACACGGCAGACCAGGGGTTCGATCCCAGCATCCCATATGGTCCACTTAGCACAGTCAGGAGTAATTCCTGAGCGAAGAGCCAGGAGTAACCCCTGAGTGTCACTGAGTGTGACCCAAAAAAAGAAAAAAAAATCACTACTGTAAGTGCTTGAATATGAAGTGCTGGGGATGGAACTTGGGTCGGCTGAATTGAAGGCAAGTGCCTTACCTACTACACTATCTCTCCGACCCCAATTTTACTTTGTTTTTAATATTCCTTTATTTGCATTTTCCATCTCCCCCTTTCCTCATTGTTGATGATTTTATGTCTCTTTACTTAATGACACTTTCACACAGTGCTGTGAACTCACATCCCTGCAGAGTGGCTCTGGGCAGGTTCTGTGACATACATAACAGAATACAGTGCCTTTGCTGTTGCTTCTGGGCCTTGTGTGCAGGCCCAACCTCTATGTGGTGCTCTGATATTGAGCAAGTCACTTCTTCATGGAGTCAGTTTTCTCTGTTAAAAAGAGAAACTTGAACGAGAGGAGAGAATGAAAATTTGGGAAATTGCTAGAAAAGCACAGTCCTGACTCCTTTTCCTCACGCTTCTGGCGAGTGAGCTCTGAAGTAAGACCTAGGAATCTCCTGTTTCGAACTTCATTCTGTAAATGTCCAGATAGACTAAAGATAAAGACAATGATGCCAGCCCTACCCAAATATACATCACTCATGAACACCTCCACAATGCTTTCATACGTATCTTCCCTCCACCAGACCCTCTCCATTCACCCCTCTAGGCACATTTCACCTCTGTTGGCAGCCTAGGGTGGAGACACCCAACAAGTGTGTCCAGGTTTGCTTATCTCCTGTGAGCTCCTGGCAGAAATAGGAAAGCTGGAGGTCTGTGAGAGAGGCCAATATTTTCTCTGAACATGTCCTACCTGGTGAATTACTGAATTCCTTCCCGACCCAGGCCCAGCTTGTGGCAGAAACTGTCCGGACATCACACTCCCTGTCTGCACAGCCCACCCCCTCACCCAACCCAACACTTTGGGCCTAGGGATGGTAGTTTACCTCAGGTTGTTTGCTTCAGTCTTGGTTTCCTCAGACTTTGCCCATATTCTCATAAGCAATAAATGCTCCCCAGTCACTTTCTTTGCATGTGTCATTCTTTTGTGGGAGACCATCCCAATATTGGTGAATCCCTCTTCTGATATTTTTCCTGAATATTTTAAAGTAAAGCACAAGGCACCTCACAGGCAAATACAACACTGAGCAAAGTAGTGTCACCTCTAGCAGGCCTCTAGAGTTCACTTGCTCCATTTGTGTCTGATCTGTTAGGTGGCCACCTTGAGGGTCTTTCCAACTCAAATCCATCTCCCTCTTGAGTAGGCAAAAGAACTGTTTATAGACTAGAGCCCATCTCCACCTGGTGGTCAGAAAGCTACCTAGCCCCTGTTCAGAAAGTGAGTCTGTGAGGAGACAGAAGCTTGGACGCTGCCTTAGCACATCTGAGAAGTGATGGATATACGCTCACTGTGGTTATGCCAAGAGGTCAAACCAGCAGGCAGATGTCAGTCTAACCTTCTACTCACAGAAGCGTCTTCTTTCCTCAGGGGATAGCCCATAGCTCAGGCAGGATTCCCACACAAACAGCATCATGGCTTCCTCTCCCATCCATATCTTAGGGACTTAGTTCCCTCTTTTCTTACCTTAGATCAAACTTGTAACTATATATGCTTCAGTCTTTGAGCTTTCAACTAGGTTGGGGTTTTTAAATATTTTTTTTCATTCAGCTTTGAGATCAGAAACATCCATTAACTATAGTCCTTGGGCCTCTCCCAGAAAGGCACGCCTTGGAGTGAGCCACCAGAGAGGAAGCAGTTGGCAAGAAAGGCAGTGACAGCCGGGAGCTGCACCCTCAGAGACTGGGTCTGAGCAGGTCTCCGGGAGAGCGACTGCACCTCTGCCCCCCATTCTTGCAGCTTCCATGCCTCTGGGGGAAGTTTTGAGAAACATTTTCCTGTTCATTGCCCTAAATTACAATGTTGGAGAAGGGGTCTGACCAAGAAATCTCTGTTCAAATGGGAGAAAAGCAGAAGCTGGCCGAAGATCAAAGTATCTCATTTCTTAAGGACAGTCACCAGGGCACCTGACTGGGCATTTGACAGGTTGGTGCTAGGCAACCTTCCCACATTACCAACTGCAAGGCAGTGTTTTCCACAGAAAATGCTGTGACCAAGATGCAAAAAACCTAAATGACTCTCAGAGTTCGGCAGGTCACAAGGCATCCCATCCAAGAGAGACCTCGATCTAGATTCATTACAGGGAAGCGCAGGATTCAAATTGCAGAAAGCATTTCAGTGGGAACTGAAAGATAGCCTGGTAGATACGTGACTGCACAGCCCCTCAACTCCTCTCTTACCTTTTGGTCACTGGATTTGCTCCCCCTCTTTCTCCTACCCGGTGAAAGAGGAAATCTCAGTTTACCCTTGCCAACCAGAGAGAAGCCCACAGTTTCTCCTTGCAGTTCCATTTCTCCCCATTGACCTACTCCACCTCATTCTAAGGCCATATCTTTAACATTCCTGGGTTCCCCAGGACCACACATTCTGTCCTGGAACTAGGAAGATAAAGAACAATACCTGAGAAAGATAGCCAGAAAGACCTAAACCAGCCAGACCACCCTAAAGATTCATTGCATTCTCTGTAATACCTCATTGATAACAATGCAAAGGACCTTTTAAAAGGCAAACTTTTAACTTAGTCCTGTGCAAAAGGACGTTCCTGTCCTTTCTCTTCTACTTTCCCATAAACTATTCTACCTTCCAACTCTGAGTTGAGCATCTTTATTGTTCAATATTTTCATTCTTGGAAATACTGAAGAACCTGGGAATCGCGATCAAACACAGAGACCCGCCGCCACTTCTACCTCACCCGCATCACTGGCTCCCCAGAGATAGGAGCTGCTAAACAGTAGCTGACTCCAGGAGACAGGGAAACTCAGAGCCAACAGCTGCTGCTGTGCTGACAGTAAAGAGAAATGTCAGCCTGCATTCCTCTGCACAGGATAGCTTCCTTCTAACATAATGTGCAGGAAAAGTGGAAGCAAAACTTCCTGGAGCGCAGGCCCTGGGGCTGACAGTCCCAGGCTGAGGGTAGTGTGGTTGCTTCAGTGTGGGCACCCAGAGGTTGTACTTGAGATCCTGGTGGAAACTGAGGAATCTGCATTTCTATTTTACTCATTTGCCTTAATTACAGTAAATAGGGGACACACCCTATGGTAATCACAGGTCATTTCTGGTGCTGCTCAGGAGATATAGGGTCTGAAAATTGAGCTGGGGTTGGCCAGCATGCAAGGCCAGTGCCTTCATTATCTCTCTGCCCTGATTGTACTGTATGTGGTGTTGAAAACAGAATTCAGGTTCTCATACATGCCAGGCAAGAGTTCTACCAGGTTTATAAGGAATCTGCATTCTGAATAATAACTACTTCCCTGTGATTGGGGCCAAGAGCTACAGGAAATGAGTTCAAAGCCTTCCATCTGGTCCTGGGGATCCTCTCTGAATTGAGAATTTATGAAGGCATGTGGATCAGGAGCCTTTGAACTTACTTTGCAGGTCAGAATGACTTGCAGGGACAGGTTGGTTTGCTAGCCTGAGAGCAAGCCACTGGGGCAGACATCTGGATCAATTAGGAAAAGTGATGGTTTTCCTCTAAAGAAACAGAAGGCCTCCATTAAAATGCAAACATTAGCTGAGCTATTAGAGGTGCTCACAGCCTGAGGGAGGCAGGGGAGCAGGGAGGGAGGAGGCTTGAAGGCTTAAGGGCTCACCCTGCTGGCTCAGCTTAGTGGGAGTCTTGGCTCAGTCACTGGCCCACTGTGTGTCCCTCTGCTGAGTTATTGGTGCTTCACCTAGAAGATGGGAATGATAAAAACCACCCCATACTGTTAGTGTGAGAATTCTATTTTTTTTAAAGGTAGGGCATGTGAAACACTTAGCTCTGTCTGCCCCAGGCTCTTTGTCTGCACAGAAGCATCTATTCTTGCCTGGAGGCGTGGGAGGAGGAAATCCAGATTTTAGAGGTTCTGCATTACTCAACTTTCCACCCCCACTGTTCATCAGGAGAGCTGGAGGATGCTTCTTAGCCAGAGACCCGAAACCTTGTGCCTCCTGGAGGCCTCCAGGATATTCCAAAGGATCCGGAAGTGAAAATCATGTAATGGGGAGCCAGGACCTGATACTAGGGAAGCAATTGATAGGTTGGTGGGGGAGACACAGAAAGGAAACAAGGTCAGAAGGGGGCCATGGTTAGAACATAGTTGAGAAACGGCTTTCACGGGTCCCTCATGTCTTCATAATAAAAAATCCTACAAGGTCCAACATGCTACTGCCCTGACTCACCCTCTGTCTCAGCACTCAACCTCAGAGCTTAAACATACAGTTTGATGCAGTTTTCAAGCTTCTCACTCCCTCCTCCCTTTCTTCCCCTTTACCTGGCTGTTCTTCTACCTCTTTAACACAGCCAAGGCTAGGAAGCTGCCCTTGACCACCTGCTCCCATCAAGGTAAGGCCTCCTTGCAGGGGCATCTGACTGCTCAGACCCAATTTCTATGGGCACATCTGTGGACCTTACCTTGAGTCTCATTAGCATTAGCTGAATTCCCTCTTTCTGTGCCTTGTCCTACCTCAGGCTGATGACCTGCTGCAGAGCTGCCTAAGTCAGTCCAGGCTCAAAACTCTTGGGGGTGTCAATCAAGTCAATCAAGCCAAATGGCTCTCCCGCACCAGTGAGCACAGTGGCCACCTCACTGGTGGTCTTCAGTAACCATCTGCACATGTGCCAGAAGGCAGTAACTGCTTTCAGAAGCTCCCAGAGCTGCGTCACCAACAAGGAAAACAAGCTGTGCAGAGGTGTCAGGGGACTGGCATGTTAGTGTTCTAGGGAGGGTCAGCAGCAGGGATCAGAGAAGGAGGCTGGGTGGAGAGACTGGGGTCCGCCTGCCTGGGGCTGGTCTGGGGGCGCAGGGCAAGAAGGGTGGCCCGCATGGCTGTCAGCTTGTTCAGCTCATTCAGGCTCCAGTCTCCAGGCTGGGAGCAGGGATGAGTGTCCTATTGACACTTCCAGGGTGGAGGGTACTCTAAGAGACTAGAAACCCTCAGGCCTCACACGGAGACTGGGTCAGGGGCTCTTATTCCTTGTTATACTTCCCTTAAGACAGCGATTCTCAACCTGAAATACTAACACCCCCAGGAGCCATCTCCAGTGAGTTCTCAAACCACTTTCTGCCAAAACCTTTAATGGGTGAATCTTCTTTCTAGGTAAGAAGGTCTTTGTGAATGGAGTAACCAACTAATTTCTTTGTAGACCTGGTCCCAAATAAGAAGTTACGTTTTTCTTCATCTTCTGTGAAGAAGACAATTGTTTTTGACTTGGGCTTGGTTGAGTTTGGGGGCCACATCTGGCAGTGTTCAGGGGTTGTTCTTGACTCGCTGGTCAGAGGTCACTCCTGGCAGTGCTCAAGGGACTCTATGGTGCTGGGGATGGAACCCAGGTTCCTGCAGCAAGGCTTGTGCTCCAGCCCTTTGAGCATCTCATTGGTCCAAGCAGGTTGTTATTGTTGTTGATGGTGATGGTAGTGGAAGTGGAAGTGTGTGTGTGTGTGTGTGTGAGAGAGAGAGAGAGAGAGAGAGAGAGAGAGAGAGAGAGACGTGACTGACTTGAATCATTATCTTTTTCTAATTCCAGTGGTCAGCTAAAATTTTAAAAGAGAGTTGGAGAGATTGCAGCTAAGGCATTTGCACAGTTTTGGTCCTCAGTATCTCACGTGGTTCCCGTAAGAACCCCCAGGAGTGACCCTTTAACATAGAACCAAGAATCTTAGTCTGAGTCTCATTAGCATTACCTGAATTTCCCTCTTTCTGGAGCTTTGTCCTACCTCAGGCTGACGACCTGATGCCTAAGTCAGGCAGGGGCTCAAAACCCTTGGGGGTGTCAATAAAACCAAATGGCTCACCCAAGCCAGTGAGCACAGTGCCTGCTGTGCTCATCACTGAACACCATTGAATCTGCCCCAACCCACCCACCAAAAAATTTTCACTGTATCACTGTATCACTTTCTTCCTGTTGTTCATAGATTTGCTCGAGCGGGCACCAGTAACATCTCCATACATCCTGTCACAAGCAAGTGTAGCCCAAGGGCATCTGCTTGCTCCAGGGACAGGAAGAGCCTCAAACCATTCTTCAGGTCATGGAATTGAGGTCCAAAAATAAATAAAATAATTTGTATCAACAGAAGGTGTTGGGGAAATACTTCAGTGGTAAACCCTTGCCTAACTTGTGTGGGACCCTGGGTTTAATCCCTGCACCCTCTGATCCCCTAAACACAGCGGGAGGTAGCTTGGATGTCCTTGAGCACTGAACCCTCAGGCCCACACTGCTGAGCCCAAGATTTTGGGGAGTGAAAGTCAGAGATAGAAAGTCAGATTCTGGTCAACAAGGAGCTGGACAGGCTAAATTAGGGGGCAGCTGAGAGGTGGGGAATTTGGATTCTCAAATCTGGGAAATCTGGGATTTAAGTTCACTGAACTTGAGCGTTTGTGCTTCGCCCCCCATTAGACAACTGAGAGGCAGGATTCAGTGTGCGTTGGGGGGAGAATGCCTCTCTCCACCCACATCTCCAACCCTATACCTTCTACACAGGTGGTGACTTTTCACACCTTTGAATGGTTTTTACATTTTCAGGGGGTGGTTAAGACAATGATGAATAGGCCTGGAAAGGAGCTGTAGGGTGGGCGGGGGTGGAGAAATCCATTCTTCTTTAATCCGGTACACACATGTCACTGAGCTATTCCAATATTAGAATGCGGCAGTCACTAACCCTTGCTTCACTCTGACTGGCTATGGAAGGTGCTTTGCACAACTCAGCCACTTTCTCCTCACTGCTACCCATCCTGACTGTGCCTATCAATATTGCTCAAGGAGAAGGAAACAGAAGCCAGTTTAGACAGCCTGGTTATTAAAGGCGACTCATTAACAGGGATGCAGTCCCTGGAAAGGACAACCTGGGAGTCTCTGGGTTGTGCTGATGGCAGTCAGAGGGGAAAACAAATCTTCCAGAAAAATGTGTATCAACACAGAGAAGATGTTTCAAATAATGAGGTTAAATCATGTCTCCTGAGAAAGGGAAAAGGTGGCAGGGAAGAGTCTTGGGAACTCCTGAGTTTAGGGCTGAGATGAGGAGGAGCAGAGGGTAGGAGGACATGGAAAGCAAGGAAAGCATTCTCGTGGGAGTAGTTCTAGAAGCAGCTCATGGAAGTTTCCCATGGAAGAATTTTGTAGCATTCTCATAAGAGCATCTCTTGGTGGCATTCTTATGCGAGCATCTCTTGGTGGCATCCTCACGGAGCATCTGATGGAAGCATCTACTATGAGGAGGCAACAGCCCACTGTGAAAAGCTTCCCAGTACTCACAAGGTTATGGGGGAGATTTGGTAGCTAGGAGAACACTAGGCTCTTGACAAGAAGAGCTACTTTAGAGAAGAGAAGACATGGACAGTTGGGTTGGAGTAGAAGAGAGGGAGGGCTGGGGGTTGGTTTCCTCCCACCCTCCTCCTCTCTGACTGAGCCAGGGGTGCATGTGACCTGGCAATTTCTCTGCACAGCAACTTACTGTTTTTCCCCCAGAGAGTAGGCAGGGCATTTCCTTTAGCCCACATATTCATTTCCCGTTCAGTCAAGAGCAAACATGATACCATTCAAAAGATGGTAAGATCAGTATACATGCTTATATTTTTGTTTTGTTTAATTTTGTAAATAATACATTCATGACAAGAATAGAATCAGCAAGCAGCAAATATGGAGGAAGCCAAAAGTGTCTGAAAATGATCATATGGGTAAACCCCAGTCTTCAATAAGTCAATCAGCTCTCTTAGAAAACTGTAGCTCTGGAAATGTGTCTTTGGAGCTTTCCCAGAGCCACAACACAGGTGTCAATGGCTGCTCACAAAATAGCCCATTAATGCTGGCAGATGGACTTATAGATCAGTGTGTCCAGTGTAATTAGCCCCAAATCTTTTCAATTAAGGATGCACAGGGTGGTTGTAAACGCAATGTGACCTGAGCATGACAGAGCTGCTTGGAGCACCCAGAGACTCAGTTTCCCCCACAACAAAGTGAGAAGATAGCAGCTCTGTCCTTCCCAAAGTGATTTCCAATAAAGTTCAGCCCCCTCTCCCTCCCTCTCCTCCCTCTCCTCCTCTTCCTCCTTCTCCTTCTCCTTCTTCTCCTCCCTCTCCTCCTCTTCCTCCTTCTCCTTCTTCTTATCCTCCCTCTCCTCCTCCTCCTCCTTCTCCTTCTCCTCCTCCTTCTCCTCCTCCTCCTCCTTCTTCTTCTTCTTCCTCATCCTCCTCCTCCTCTTCCTCCTCCTTCTTCCTCTTCTTCTTCTTCTTCTTCTTCTTCTTCTTCCTCCTCCTCCTCCTTCTTCTTCTGCTTCTTTTTCTTCTTCTTTTCTTCTTCATACTACCATTTCCAAAAAATTATTAGCAAACTTCCAATTACTTCTTGAGAGGGGTCATGCAATCAGAGTGGAACCCAGAACTCGGTGAGGTGCTCAAGAGAAAGAAGCCTCGTTCTCTCCATATGCAGAGGAGAATCTTCAGCAGCACCTCTCTCTTTTCCTCTCTCTCTCCTCTCTCTCTATTCTCTCTACTCTCTGTCTCTCTGTCTCTCTCTTTCTCTATCTCAGCTCCACTTGGCAGAAGGCCAGAAGGAGAGAATCTGAGAAATGACCCTGGACCTGACTTCCCACCCACATGGAGATCAGTCAGCGCTGAAGTCTTCACCCTGGACTTTTCAGGTCCACGAGTTAACAAATGGCTGTATTTTTTAAATCATGGTAAATTCCATTTTTCTTTCATTTTGTAAACCAATGCAACTTAACTGATACCCATAACTCACCAAATCTCCATGACAATCCTGATGTAAAATGCTTTTATTACCTTTGACAAATGGAGAAACAGGACAGTGATCTACTGTTGAGTACTTAGGAATAAAAGTTTGACTTGTATTCGAAGACCTGGCTCCTTGTCTCAGGTCTGTAATGCACTGGCTAAGTTTTCAGGCTTTTTTTCTTTTTATCTTTAAAATGCATTCTTTGAAATAAAGCTTTGGTAGGGAGAAGGACAATGGCTCAGGGGTTAGGGACACATACTTTTTCTGTGCAAGGACCCAAATTTGATCCCAACACTACATGCTCCTTCAGTCCCCAGTACTGTTGGTGGAGGCCCTAGAAGTTCCCAACCCCAACACCAAAGGTAACTGTGGTCTTGGAAGTCCTTGAGCATCTCAAAGTGGCCCTGGAGACCTAAGTCACTGAAGATTCAGACTGTTGAAATATTTGGCCTACGCTACCTCAAGGTGCATAGCTACTAGATCTGAGCATTGCTACGCACCTCCAAGGTACATAGCTACCAGATCTGAGCATTGCTACGCACCTCAAGGTACATAGCTACCAGATCTGAGCATTGCTACGTACCTCAAGGTGCATATCTACCAGATCTGAGCATTGCTTGGAAGCTTCCCCCATTTTTACATCTTCCCAAGATTTACATGGGAGCTAAATCAAAGAAGATTCCTTAGGGGTAAGCTCTCTGAAACTATAAAATTCAATGAGCATGTTCTCTGCTCCTAAAACGGAATTCTAGGACTCTGACCTACAAGTTAACTGGCACATTGGCACCAGCTTGTTCTTCCATGCAGGCAAATATTCTGGTTTCTTGCTTTTACTGATAATTTGCTAGCAATTTCTTCTTTAAAGTCTAGTCATGATATAAAGTCAAACCTGGCTCCTGCCCCAACACATTGGAAATGTTGACCCAGCTGTGTGTTAAGAACAGGCTTAAGGGGCCAGAGCCATAGTACAGAGGGTAGGGCATTTGTCTGGCACACGATCAACCTGAGTTCATTCCCAGAGTCCCATATGGTGCCCCAATCACCACCATGAATAATTCCTGAGTGTAAAATCAGGACTAACCCCTGAGCATTGCCTATAGTAACCCCCACAAAAAAAGAACAGGCTTGATGTATCATCGGTTGGTCTCTAATGCAGACATGCACCTCTCAATTAGCAGCTTCTGGAGGCTTCACGGCTGTAACATTTCCCATGGTTCATTGGTAAATTTCTACATTCTCTTAGCATCCCAAATATATTGAATCTTCTGCCTTTAGTGATGAAATAGAGAAACACAGTCATTGTGCATTTTTCACTTGATAATAATAACTTTGAGGTGAAAGTTCCTGTAGTTATTTTGGAAATGGAAAACTGTTTATAATTCAGATAAGAGGGTGAAGTGTGTCTTTACTGTGAATATAGGAGGATGATTTGCCTAAATGATTCAGAGTTGATTTCCCAAATATATTAATCATGAGTAAGAAGAGTTATGTTCATCTTGGTACTGTTTATATTAGAATAGAGTGCATGTCAAACAAGACCCTTCTTTGATACACAGAGTATACAAGGAGAAATATATAATAGATTTATTATTGTTATTTGAGGGATATGTGCTTTATTGAACACACTTTGCTTTTGGCTATGGAGAAAATAAATTACTTTTAAGTCATCTCTGTTCCTTTCATTTGCCATGAATATAAGATTAACTGATGCTTTAACAATCCTGCTCAGGATGACTGTTCTCACTCAAACAACTCCCAATAGTTATTTTAAGTTGTAGCATTATTCATAAAAATATGATAGCAAGACCTTCTTCATTCATGGAAGTTGACATAACTCATATTAACAATTTGAAAGGAAAGTGTGCACAAATTTCTCTTGTATCAGTTTGCTTGTAACTGACAATGGTTAAGAATTAAAAAAATGGATTTTTGCAAGCACACTGACTGATGATTAGATCCCATCAGATACCAAGGTAGCATGGGGATATTACTGAATGATAGATTTCTTTTTATTATTTTGATCAAAGTTCTTTAAAATATATTCAAGATTGTCAGAATACACTGAGCACCCCAAAAAATCTGGGAACAGGGTCAGGAGATCCCCTTTTGCCCCAGGGGATTGGCAGCTGGTGGACAGAGAAAGACGTGAGAATCCAGCAAAGTTTCAAAAGGCTTTACTCACACTTGTTCTGGTATACAATCCAGTAACAGGAAAACCCCAGACTTTAGGTTTCTGGCTAGGCCCTGGCCACATGTGGGTTTAGAATCCTAGGCCAAGATGGCTGCTACCACTTGCTAAGGCCCAACAGGGAAGAGAAGGGAGAGAGAAGAGGCAGAGGGCAAAAAAGGAGGAAGAGGGAGAAGGCGAAAAAGGTGTGGAAAAGAGCATTCTACAGCTTTTATAGCTTTTCAGCCTAGACCTGTCCGCACCAATAGAAAGCAGTTAGGGTCAATCCCCCTCAGGTAACTTTTCCCAGGACCTCACCTAGTCCTATTGAAATGCTAATATCACCAAGCCAAGGTCTGCCTAAGAAGTGTCTCTGCAGGCCCTGTGTAGAGTGGGGGAAGGGCATGTCTCTGTACCAATGGATATTCTATAGCCAGGTATATATTTCTCCAAGCCTTCACAAGTTTCTTGTCTTTGCTTCATAGTTGTTTTGTATATTAACCTTTAGACTTATTAGAGAGCCATGCTTGCTTGCTTGGAGGCAAACAGCATTTCTCTCTGGTCTAAATACTTAGAGATCCAATGTGGTAGGTAAATATACTGGTAAGATCTATCTAGTCCCATGATGATTGTAGTAGCATGAGAGAAAATATTTATACCAACTAACATAGAATATATGGTAAGTATACTTCCACATAGAGTCACAGTTTCAAACTGTTTTCTTGCCCCCTATCTACAAAGTGGCCTGCAGGAAGTAACTCCAGGCAAGATACAAAGGCTCTGGGCAACAGTGTGCTGCAACATAAGATTAGTGCCAATGTCTTTGCAGTATAGGGCAACCTGTTTATAATGACTTCATCATTGTCACATTTCGATCCATGAAAGAAATCTAACCCAGGTTCCAGGACAGCAACTATCTAGAAATTCCTTCAACTCAGGAAGAAAACCAAAGTGTCTCTCAGTTCTGTTTATAAAATACTTAAGTTATTTTTCTCTGCTGCTGAAAAATGCAGTCCACATCTGGAATCACTTACAGGTTTGATTGATTTTTTTTTTAAGACTGAACAATTAATTCCAGGCAAACAACCAAAAATTTAATTTAATTTTAAGTTGAAAGAGATGGACATTTATTCTGGCTGGAATTTTAACTTGGCAGACTTGAGTCCGCAGCAATTAGTTTAGAAAATAGTGTGACTCTGGCTAGTCCACTCTGGGAGGTAGCCCAAATTTTAAAAAAAAATGTTTGGAACCCTAATCTGACTCCTTTTTATTAATGCTTTTCCTGCTTTATCTGGGCACACTGGTGTTGGGAAATGGGCATTGCTGGAGGGATGGGTGCTGAAATACTGTATGATTGCAACCCAGCCATTAACAGCTTTGTAATTGTATCTCTCATGGTGATATAATAAAATCTAAAAAAAATACCTTCCCTGCTTTAAAATAAAAGACTGAGGAGTTAATCTCCATCCTTTTCCTCTCCCTTGGGTTCTGTGAATTTATAATTGCATTTCACTCCCACCCGAACAGTCACAGACAGGAATCTTCTGCTTTTTTGGGTACAGCCTCCTACATTAAGAAATATATGCACTTCAGGATTGGCCCATTCTTCTGCATCTGGAAACCTCAGCCTTAACCAGACAAAGATCTTGCAATGAATGACCCAGGTGGTAAAAACAGAAAACAGGAGAGAGTACAGAGGGGTAAGGTACGTGACTTACATGCAGTAGACCCCTGTTTGGGTTTGATCCCTAAGCATGATTAGGTGTGGCTTTGGAGGCCTTGGGCTGGAGCTGGGTGACCAGGGTTTCAAGCATTGCAGCATGGGCAGCACCAGATCCTTGGGTTCTATCATTGAACCAGGGACCAATTCATTGGGAGGACACCAGGACCACCTAAGTAGAGCCTGGCAAACCCTCTATTCCTCAAAATACTGAACTCTTTCAACATCAACTTCTTTTTTTTTTTTTTTTTTGCTTTTTGGGTCACACCTGGCAATGCTCAGGGGTTACTCCTGGCTCTGCACTCAGGAATTACTCCTGGCGGTGCTCGGGGGACCATATGGGATGCCGGGATCGAACCCGGGCCGGCATGGGCTGGCCACGTGCAAGGAAAACGCCCTACCTGCTGGGCTATCGCCTCCGGCCCCCAACATCAACTTCTTATAGCAGGCATACTTCAAGCTCCATACAGTTATGATAGTTTTACTTAATTGTGAAGTATAATGCATAAAAAGGCAGAGAACAGGATTAGCAAGGAAACAGCAATACTATTATGGTAACTCTGAGAGTTTCCTTTTCATGGGGGAAAGCTACTGGAGTGCATCACATGGAGGAAATTCTAGAACTTTCGTATCTTTTCATGATCTCCTCTGGTTGCCTAAAGTGACATTGGGGTAAATTTTGAAGTTTTCTCCACCCACTTACTCTCCTTCCTTCTTTTCGTTTTAAATCTGATGCTGATGTCTATTTATAATTTCCTCACAGCATGATATATACATTGCTTCATGGATGTACTATTTAAAACTGAGACCTAGACAATACTGCTATGTCCCCATGCTACCCGATTTTCTCCTGAATTTCCACATCTTCTTGCCTAGACAAGTCACACTCAACCTTCCTGCTCTAAGTTGTTTCCATGAAACTTTTACTTTTTTTTTCTTGCTACAGAAATGGGAGGATTGTCAGTGTAAATGCAGTGCAACCGCCTTAGATGGAGAAGAAACTGGAAAGCTTCACTTTTCAAGGAAAAGTATTTCCTTGCACAGACCTTGCAAAGCTTAGCAGCTACAAAATTCAGTTATTCCCTTGAACAAACATCTATGTTCTTATGCAAGAACCAGTAACCATTTTACCATGTCCTTTAATTTGTCAACACAATCATCATTCCTTTTCTTTCTTTGATCATGCTTTCTTTGAAAGCTCACATACAATGTTAAGGATCTTCAGATACTGTATTTTTTCTGAAGGTAATGTATTACAGATGCTGAACACTTCAAAAGGTAAGTACAGTAAGTCCCAGGTCTACTTGGAACCTAAAATTAATTGGAACCAAGTAAAGTCAAGATGGAGAACCAATGGATGGAGGTGGTAACTCAATGTGCTGTAGCACATGTTTTGCACAGGCACCCTGCTTGAGTTCTGGCACTGCATGTTCCCCTGAGCACTGCTGGAAGTGACTCCTGAGCACTAATCCAGGAGGATCCCTGAGCACTGGCCAGGTATAGTTCCCCATGCTCCCATAAATAAAAGGCACAAAACATGACTGATAGATGACTTCCAGTTTCATTCTTTGCTCATTATAATATATTTACAATAAAAAAATCAAGTTTACTAGTACCCTGACAGTTTAAAATTACCATGATAACCTCAGGAAGTGACAAAGATGTTTCAAATATGGGTAGAACCTTGACTCTGAGAAATCACTAGCCCCAAACATCTCTCTTTTCTGAAATTGCAGTTTTGTTCTGCCCCTCATTCACTTGCCTGTGCCCATACCTATATAACCTAGAGATTTGTGTAGAAGTGGTCCTACTCCCTGGGTATGCATGCCCTCTCACACGCTGTGTGGACTCTCACTTTTAGCAAACTACTTCTCTTAGAAATGATGTTACTCTCTGTAGGTTATTCCTGCAGTTTTATTCTTAAGAGTACACTTTGGTTTAATAGATCACTCCTTAACTTTATTTCTTTGACTCACTCTAAGATTTTCTGTTGCAATGAAGTCGAGAACCTGGACCCTTGGGGCAGGGGAATTGATCTAACTCTGACCAGGTTCTTCCTGTTGTGATATCCATGAACTCTTAGAACGTCCATACCACCTTGAGACAATTCCTTGCACATGACCTGCTGGCGGTTCCCCCTCTAAAACATTCCATTTATCACACAAATAATATGGAAAATATGCTTATTGAATGATAACAAAATAATTCAAACAAACCAATGATTTCAAAGACCTTAGAAGAAATGACTACAGAACTCTGGATGAACTTTCCCAAACCTGTGACACACACATTCACTCATGTTTACTAATGTACAGATAGGAGGCTCGAGTTACACACAAGAGCATACTCTACTATTGGCTGACGCCACACCATAATTGACTCTGGGTCTTTGATGCTCAAGCCATTAAATGTCTTTAAGCCAGAGTTTGATGCTAAAGAGATCTCCCTTTTGTGTAATACTGATAGAGGGTGTTGCAAATACAGGCCAGTCCGTTTGGTTCTGAGATAATAACTCTGAGATTATGAGGGAATACCCTCATAATTTCTACTATTGCCCCCAAGACGATCTAGATTCAATAATATCTCCTCATATTCCTCATAGGTCCTCTTCATGGCACTAGATATACACCAGGAGGAAGCCACCCTGGTTACAAGATGGGACACTTTTACAATTAGCTCTGCAAAGATTAGAATGCCATAGCCCATTCAAAGGCAGGCCTCTAAGATCCTCTCAGTAAACAGAGCACTTGAAGTTACCCTGGAGTAGAGCAGATCAGACAAGGATCTTGTGGGACGGAAATATTGATCTAGTATGGGGAATATAGCCAGATATTATATGAAATTATGTATGGATATCAGGTATAATCCTTTTTTATCAGTGCCCTCTTTAGGTGTTTTACAAGAAAGCTGACCTGAGATGAAGGCAACAGTGTAGGCCTCTGACATTAGCATTTGTTAAGACCTGGGTCAGAGGATCGTGGTACTCCTGGAGATTTGCTAAGAGTGCTGGCTTTTACTTTAAAAAGGCCAGCAGCTACATATATCAGGAGGTCTTGTCAAAGGTGGAAATTATCACAAACGTGTGGGAGTCAGAGGCTAGGTAAGACAGAAAATGGAACAGTGTGCTAACAATTGTCGAGGGTACTAATGCCAACCTAGAACTGAACATTAAATAGTTGCAAAAAGATACACATGACAACCCTTTAATGTATGTTCTGTAATCCATAGTCTGGGGGAAGAAAAAGAGAAAGAGAGAGAAAGGGAAAGAAATAAAGAACCTGTCATGGAGGAGGGCTGGGGGAGAGGGGAGGGAATCGGGGACGTTGGTGGTGAGAGATGGGCACTGGTGGAGGGATGGGTGCTGGAACACTGTATGACCAAAACCCAAATATGAACTTTTTAATTGTATATCTTTGTAATTGTAAAAATAAAAATTTAAAAAAAAAAGAAAAAACTTTTCATATAAACAGAATTATCTAATATGAACACTTTTGTAACTGTATATCTCATGGTGGTATAATAAAAATTTTTTTAAAAATCATAAAAAAACCAGAATTATCTATAGTCTGTATTTTTTATTACTGTGTATGTATGTATGCCTGTGTGTGCACACACATTGTACTTGGTGTCTGGAATTAGCCTACACTTTTTGAGGAATCCTCTGGGACAATGTTACCTGCTGTTTATTCTCTGATTGTGGGCAAATCAACATATGTAATAAACTGTGGAATATAAAAAAAAATTAAAAATTAAAAAATTTAAAAAAATTAAAAGGCCAGCAGCATGAGAGGCAGGCTGCTTACTTGGGGCTTAATGTTTTTGCCTGCTTGGTGTACTTTAGGAAAGAAAAAGTGTTTTGGGGAAGAAGGGCACTCAGCAGGAGACATCTTGGCAAGAGCACATGGTCAGAGGTCTGACCAGGAGCTCTAGGTCTGGGAAGATCTCTTGCCTTGGATTGTGATAGCCAAGTGTGTTTTTAACTGTTGGTGATAAGTAAAGAGCCTTTTGGATTATTTGAACTCTCGTGGATTTTGTCCGATGATCAGCGGCCTCTAAGGTAACCAGGGAACACGATCCCTGATACTGTGGGGGTCCCACGCTGGTCCCTGATACTCTACATATGTTATAAGTACCACGTGCTAACCGGTTGCACCACTGGAGTCATACCGGATATGAGCATGTTAAATCAGACTTCTCGGCCTAAGACCCACCATTTTTGTAAACATATGAAGATACTTCTTGCCCTCACCAACTTTTATTATTATCTATCTTTTAATAACAGTCATCTTAGAGGATGAGAAGTGATATTTAATTGTGATTTTGATTTGCATTTTTCTAATGGTTAAAGACATTAAGCATCCTTTTTATGTACTTCTTGGTTATTTGAATATTTTTTATGGATTTGTATGTTTTTGTCCATTTATCAACTACAGTGTCTTTCTTAATTTTTGACTTGTAAAGGTCCTTTAAATATTCTCTATATAAGTTTCTTATCAGACAGTAACTATTTCCTCCATCTTGGTAAGCTATCTTTTCACTTTAACAGTGAATATTTCATAAATATTTCAAATTTTGATGAAGTATTCATTTCATCAAAGTACATCTTTATTTATGTTTTTTGGTGTCAGATCTAGAAGACTTTGCCTAAAAGTCTTTTAGACTTTAGTATACTGCAATGTAAAGGTCCTTTATGTTATAGTATACTAAAACTTTTGCGTGTAAATATCTAATTGTCCCAAGACTACTGTTGCAGAGGTTATTATTTTAATTATAAACATCTTAATCAAATATCATTTGTCCATAATTACCCTGAATTTATTTCTGGAATCTTTTCTTCTATTCCTTTTGTGTCCTTTCTAGTGTCATATACCAAATTGTATTAATTATTGTATATTTATAGCAAGTTTTGAAATTGCTAAGCCCTCCAACTAGTTCTATTTTCAAAAGCGTTTTAACTATTCCGATTGCCTCACTTCCTTTCATTTCCTCTTTTTTTCATTTTTGAAATTATTTAATTCGACTTTTTTAATAAATAACAGTAATTTACAAAGCTACTGCTAGTTGAGTTTTAGATGGGTAATATTTCAACACCAGTGTCAATTTCCCTCCACCAGTGTTCCCGTATTCTATCCCCACCCCAAACCCTACCCCATACCTACCTGTTAGCAATGAGATATCATCTCATACCAGTGAGAATGGCACATATTCAAAATAGTAGGAACAATCTGTGTTGGTGGAGATGTAGTGAGAAAGGAACTCTCATCCGCTGCTAGTGGAAATCTCATCTGGTACAGTCCCCTGTGAAATACAGTGTGCAGAGTTCTCAGTAAACTTAGAATTGAACTGACATACAATCCAGCAATTCCACCTATGCATAGTTATCCCTAAGACATAAAAACACTCTCTGAAAATCACGTATGCACACCATTATTCATTGCTGCAGTTCTTCACAAAAGACAACTTGGATTTTGAAAAGGAATCTACATCTTATCATTTGCTTTTCACCCAATTTGATGGATTATTTTTTTTGCACACATATGTCTCCTCTGACTCCACCCCAGATAAAGATATAGAACATATATTTGCAGAACCATGGAAGAAATCCTGACCAGAGAGAGAGTCAAGCATGCAGTTGGCCCCATTTCTTTTCCCTGCACCTCGTGTGGTCCCCTGCAGACCCCAAGGGTTGTTTTTGAGCACCTAAGCGCTGCTAGGTGTGGCCCATCATCCCTGCCTCCCCAAAAGAAAGTCTCCTTCTACTCCTTTCCAATCCACATTTTGCTATAAAAGAAACTGCTGTTTTGATATTTATCACTGCTGAATTTTCCTGTCCTCTTTTTTTCCTTTCTTTGGTTTTCAGGTCACACCCAATACTGCTACTCCTGGTGGTGTTCAGGGGACCATATGTGATGCTGGGATAGGACCCAAGTCTCCCAAATGCAAAACACATGTTCAGACCATTGGGCTATATCTTCAGCTCAATTTGCCTTTTCTTAAACTTCTGATAATTCGAATCATTTAGAATGTTATTTTCAGTTTCATCTTGGTCTTAAGTATTGCCTGGGATATTTATCTATCTGAGCTGTTGTTTTTCTATTCACTTTTTTAAATTTGTATTGATAAAGTAGTTTTCCATTGTTTATCCATTCTCCACTTGAAAGACAATCATTTGTTTTATTTGGGGACTATTATGAATAAATATGCTGTAAACACTCTTTTTTTGTGGATGTCTAGGGCCCTTAGTAGTTGTGCACATGACTTACCCCAGCTCTACACTCAGGAATCACTCCTGGAAGGTTCACAGGACCTTATGAGGTGCTGGGAATCAAATCTGGAGTTGACCATGTGCAAGGCAAACACCCTACCTGCTTTATTATCTCTCCATCCTACTATAAACACACTGAGAATGTCTTTGGATGGACAGGTACACGCATTTCTGACTTAACTATATGCTTAGAAGGAATAACTTGATTACTTAGGGATAACCAATAGCTCTTCCTAAGGAATAATAATATTCTCTGGGTGGAATTGCTAAGTCATAGGGTGTCTATATGTTTTGACTTGTAAGATATTGTTAAACAGCTTTTCAAAGTGACTGCACCAGTTTATATTCCCACCTGCAGTGCATGAGCGTACCAATTACTCACATCCTCACCAGTGCTATTAATTGCTGGCATTCTGGTTCGTGGGAAGCAGCATCTCACTGTGAGTATAATTTACATTTCGTGATGACTAAAAATGTTTAGCATCTTTCATAAGCTTTGACCATTTGTGTAATCACTTTGGGGAAATGGTTGTTAAAGTCCTTTGACAACTGTTTGTTTTTATTGAATTGTCTGTCTTTTTCCTATTGGTGTGTAGAAGTCTTTTGTCAGATGCATGTATTATAAACATTTTTTCACAGTTTTTGGTTTGCCTTACAGTCTCTTAATGTTTTCTTTAAATTCAAAATTTTAATTGAGATTTATTCACATACCATACTAACGTTTAAAGTGTAAAATTTAGTGTTTTTTTTAACATTTTCAAAACGATTTGCAACAATCACAACTACTTAATTTCAGAATACTTTTAATTATTCAGAAGATGATTCCATATCCATTATCCCCACCCCAGTTCCCTTTCCCCCTGGATTCTAGCAACCACTAATTTTCTATATTTGTGGATTTGCCTATTCTGTACATTTGATGTCATTTTGTTTGTTTGGGGGCCATCACTTGTATCACTTGTCTTCCCCTTGTTCATCAATTTGCTCGAGCGGGCACAAGTAACATCTCCATACATCTTGCCATAAGCTAGTGTAGCCCAAGAGCATCTGCTCACTCCAGGAATATGAAGAGCCTTAAACCTCAGGTCATGGGAATGAGGTCTATAATCATTACTGCTTTTTAGCATATCAACATGACACGGGTAGCTTTCCAGGCTCTGCCATGCGGGTGAGATGCTCTTGTAGCAGCTTCTCATCTTGTGCATTTATTGATGAACCACTTTTTTGCTGGGTGGAGCTCTGACAAGCTGTGGAGTCCGGATATTGAAAATGGTGGCCCTCATGGTATGGGGGGCCATACCTGGTTTACTCGGGGGATACTCTTGACCCTGAATTTAGGAATCATTCCTGGGAGTGCTCAGGGGACTACATGGGGTGCTGGGCATCAAACCTGAGTGACTATTTTCTTTTTTTTTTTTGAGGGGGTCACACCTAGCAATGCTCAGGGGTTTCTCCTGGCTCTGCACTCAGAAATTACTCCTGGCGGTGCTCGGAGACCATATGGAATGCTGAGGATCAAACCCAGGCTGGCACAGGCTGGCAGCGTGCAAGGCAAACACCCTACCCGCTGGGCTATCGCTCCGGCCCCTGAATGACCATTTTCAAGGCAAACACTCTACCTGCTATAGAATGACTCTCACATTCTAGTTTATATAATTTTAATCATGCAACATACTAGCTTGCTTTATCAGCTAACTTTATCACTTAGCAGTTTTCAAAGTTCATCTCGCTTGTACCTTGATTCTGTATTTTGTGTCATTTTGTTGCCAAGTAGGATTCCATTTGTACTGGCCCTCTTCCAAAAGAGCAAGAACAACTGGTGCTGGCATGGATACAGGGAAAAAGGGACTCTCATCCATTGTTGATGGGAGTGCCGACTAGTCCAGCCCTTTTGGAAAACAATATGGACATTCCTCCAAAAACTGGATATTGAGCTCCCATTTGACCCAGCAATACCACTCCTGGGAATATACCCTGGAAACCCAAAAACACACAGAAGAATCACTATCTGCACCTCTATATTCATCGCAACTCTATTCACAATAGCCAGAATCTGGAAACAACCTAAGTGCCCGAAAACAGAAGACTGGATAAAGAAACTGTGGTACATCTACACAATGGAGTACTATGCAGCTGTAAGAAAAGACAAAGTCATGAATTTACCTGCAAATGGATGGACATGGAGACTATCATGCTTAGTAAAATTAGTCAGAAAAAATAGGACAGATATTGAATGACTGCATTCATTAATGGGACATAAATACATATCAGTGTTTTACTAATTGTGGGAAACAGTAATGCCAGATTAGAACTTAGCATTGAATATACACAAAGAGACTTACATGTTCAACATGTGTCTGTAGGGCAGGCCACAATGTATAAGAGAAGAGAGAGAAACAGAGAGATACAGAGGCAGAGACAGAGACAGAGAGAAGGACAGGAAAAGAAAAAGTATCTGCTATGGAGGTGGGCTAGGGGTGGGTGGTAGGGAGTGTGGGACATTGGTGGTGGGAATGGGGCACTGATGGAGGGATGGGTGCTGGAGCACTGTGTGGCTGGAACCCAATTATAAACAGTTTTGTAATTGTATATCTCATGGTGGTATAATAAAAAGCAAACGAATAAATACATGCATACATACATGCATGCATGTACATACATGCATGCATACATACATACATATCTATACAAATGAAATACATAAAGATTTCATTTGTATAGATATACCACATTTTGTTTATCTACTCATCTATTGATGAACTCTGGGTTAAAAAATTTATTCATAGAATATTATGGTGAAGTGTAGCTACTAAGGCACAAAGACAAGGTTTTGCTAGTAGAATGGCAGAAGCATGGAGGACCACGGCACTGGTTGGCTCGGTGGCCACGAGCAGCAGAACATGGCCTCTTTTTATTCACATATAGGCACAGACTGATGTCACCTACAAAAAATAAAGAAGCCAGTTGTGCAGACTACCGTACATGCAAGCTTCCACATAACCCACTGCCTGAGCATTCCTGGACACAAGAGTAAGATGGAAGGTTAATGCTTAATGTTCAAACTAGACAAAGAACGGGTAGGCAGAGAGCTTAAGGATGTGTGCTATAGATAATGTATAACTAGTGATAATGGATGACCAGTGAAGGAGAAGCATGCTTGTACTTTTCTTGATGGTCAGACTCACAGGCTGCCCACTCAGCATGGAGTTGGGTCCCAGTTATGCTTCTTGCTTTCAAGGGATTGTCTGAAGAGTCATCCTTCCTCTCTGGCTTTATACCAACAATAGAAGTTCTTAATTGCAGGGCTGGGGGCATTTGTCTGTGCTCAGGGCTTATTTCTGCCTCTGTACACAGGGATCACTTCTGGCAGTTCTCAGGGATATTCTGAGATTGAACCTAAGATACAGCATGCAAGGCAAATGCCTTACTGTTGTACAATCTTTCTAACCCCAAAAGTTCTTAACTTAATGAAGTTCAGTTTCTCAATAGTTTTATTTTTTCTTTCATTTTTCTTTTGGTGTGTATTTTGTTTGGGTCACACCAAGCTTGCTCAGGGATTGCTGCTGGCTCTGCAATCAGGAACTACTACTAGCAGTATACTGGGGTCCAGATGGGATGACAGGGATCAAACCCAGGTCAGCTCATACAAGGCAACTACTCTATCTGCTGTACTCTTGCTCTGGCCCCTCAATCTTTTATTTAATGAATGACACTTTACTGTAGTCTGTTTAATAAATCTTCAACTATGACCATGGCTTGATGTGCGTGTGTGTGTGTGTGTGAATGCACACACATGCATATGTACTTTACTTTTTATAAAACAAAACTTTTAGCACTATGATTTACAGCATTACTAATAATAGGGTTTCAGCATGTTCAAATAGTGCACCCTCCACCCATGTCTGCTTCCCTTCAACACTATCCTCATTCTGGAAATCTTCTCATATCTCTGATGTCAAAATTTTTCTACTGAGTCCCTTGTAGTCACTTCCATTGCTGAGTGGTTTTCAGTGTACTACAATTAAAAACAGTGCTATAGTGAAAATTTCATGTTAACTTCACACATGTAGGCAGAGATATCTTTAGGTAATTTCCTTAGCTATAGTGTTGCCTGATCAGAAGTCAGGTAGAGTCAGTTTTAATAGCCTTTCAAATTAGTCACTAAGAAGCAAGGAGTACCTATTGCACCTTTTCAGGTTGTCACTGATACTATCAGTCTTTAAAAAATCTGTGCCATAAAGAGAAAGAAAGCAATCCAGAGATGAGAAAGAAGATGAGAAAGAGAAGTAAGGGAGGCGGGGAGGGAGGGAATCAGCCCTTCGGTTATACTGGTTATGTGGGACAGTGCTATAACATATATCCAAAGCACAGATTAACAACACTGAAAACATGAGACCTGAACTGCAACACTGATCTTTGTAATGTGATTGTCAAGGTTGTCAAGGTGGCAGGCAGGGGGATCACTGACGGAGGGAGTTGGCACTGATGGTGGGATTGGTGTTGAAATATTATGTGTCAAAAACTCAACTACCAAAAATAAATAAATGAAAATCTCTGCCAATATTATAATCACACATTGACATTTTCTTTCTGGCTTTCACAAATCTTCCCTTGCCTTCACAATCCTGATGGATAAGGGCATCTTTTACATTGATCTGTGTTAGTAAATGAACATTATTTTATAACCAGAGAAACAGTGCTTTGGCTGACCCTAGTTTGATTCCCCAGCACCAAAAATGAGTCCCTGAGCACTACCAAGATTGACTCCTAAGCACAGAGCCAGGAATAATCCCTGAACATCATCAGGTGTGACCAAAACCACCACTCACCAAAGTAAAATTAAGTGAGTATTTTTCTAAATTTTAAGCTCTAGTCGTGGATGAAAAAGACTTTTCCTCTATCCTCATAAGTTCAGTACTGGGACTTGTGAATTAAATTAACAGAAGACAATTTAATGGGGAAAAAAAGCATACAATTTTGTATTGAGATTTCAGTGCAACGGAATTTACAGAAAATAAATGAAACTCAAAGAAGCTATTAATCTTCAGGGTTTATATACTATTTTACTAAAGGAAAAGGGTCTGGGTTTAAGGAGGGAAAAGTCTTGAGGCAGCAATTAGGAAATTTATGAAAGAAGTAATAGGAGGTAAGGGATGTTCTAGTAAAGCCTGTTTATACAAACTTGTCTCAGGATAGCCTCCCTCTCTGAGAAGAATCTCTCCACCCTTTTCCTGGGACTGGAGGCACTTCCTCAGAGGAAATGGTGCTTATAGACAGACTCAAAGAGGCAGGGCAGAAAAAAAATCTCTTTCTACCTGTTGATCCTCCATTGCCTTCAGCTCAAAAGAACACTTATATATCAAAGTGACCAATTTAGAGTGACATATTCTGGCTCCTTCCGTGAGAAAGTAAATATTGTTTGGCTATTAATTTAACCAATGAAATAATTCAGGGTTTGACTTTAAATTAAATATTTTTTTCTTTTTTGGGTCACACCCGGCAATGCTCAGGGGTTTCTCCTGGCTCTGCACTCAGGAATTACTCCTGGTGGTGCTCGAGGGACCATATGGGATGCCGGGGATCCAACCCAGGCCGGCATGAGCCAGCCGCTGCAAGGCAAATGCCCTACCTGCTGAACTATCGCCTCCGGCCCTAAATTTAAATTTTTTTTGAATAATTTGTAACTTTCCCGGCAACCAGCAACAGTATGCAGAGCCTCAGACACAATGGGGAGAGCTGGCACCCAGCTCTCCCTAGCTCAGCTGACCATGAGGTTCCCAGTAGGAAAGATGGGTTTTTGGAGTGGGCCCATCACCTCTGGGAGGTCCCAGAAGCAGCTGAATGAGACTCTTCCACCTCAATAGCCACTATTTTCACTGTCCTGACACTGAAGCACATCAGAGCCCACCCAGGAGAGATGCTGATCTCAAGACCAGATTAACAGAGTAGCCAAGTTCAAGCCCACGTAGGCGGCTCCCAGAAGCAGAAGTCACGAGGCATTTATAAGATGGAGCTGGGGCCACCCTCTCTATCTCTACCCAAGGCCTGGTGGCCCCGTCCAGGAACTGCCCCTGCAACCGACCACAGCATCATCCGACCTGAGCATCATTGGGTATGACCCAAAAAAAAAAAAAGAGTTTAACCAGAACAAGAAAATACAGTTGGCCACCTGCCTGTCCCCTCTCCTTACACAACTCAGAGAAACTGTGTTTAATACCAGTAGATTTATTCATCTGGAAACCCTAAGATCCATCTTATTTTTATGATAATGCTATCTTTGAATTCTCGCGGTTCATCAATAAATGCAAGAGATGAGAGCCTACTACTGAGAGTATCCCACCTGCATGGCAGAGCCTGGCAACTACCCATGTTGTATTTGATATGCCAAAAACCAGTAACAATTATAGACCTCATTCCCATGACCTGAAGGAATGGTCTGAGGCTCTTTATGTTCCTGGAGCAAGCAGATAGATGCCCTTGGGCTACACTAGCACGTGACAGGATGTATGGAGATGTTACTGGTGCCCGCTTGAGCAAATCGATGAATTACGGCAGACAAGTGATACAAGTGATATAAGTGATATAAGTGATCTTTGAATCCATTCTCCAAAAAATCCAGGTATACTATATTGGATTGTGGTTTCAACTATCCTTCCCCATACATCTTAGAAAGAGAAGCTAAGTTGGGAACATGAGGTCACATATTTATTCTTTGGTTCTGGGCTGAGTATGAAGCTAAGAAGACAGACCAACTGCCGATTTCATGAATCAAGTTTCAATTGGCTTTGCTCCCTAAGGAAGCTGTTTGTTAGTTTAAACCTTAGAGTTAATTACTGGCTTCAATTCTTCAAATGATAGGTTGATTTTGAGTGTTTTTAGATTATGAAATTAGCAGACTAACTTACACATGGCTTTAATTCATGAGGCACCTTGGTTGAAATAGATGATTTGCCTAGGCAACAAGAATGGAAACAAGATGTTCACTCATTTGCTTGCTAATTACCCTCTATCCCTCTCTTGTCTCCAAATGAGTGAATAACCAGTGCAACAAGAACACTGAGTACAAAGTACTCATCCTAAACAGAGCTCCCAGGCCACCAAGAGACAGGTGTCACCTTCCAGGACACACTCAGGTCAGTCTTTTTATACAAGCACATGAAGAAGTGACAGCACTTACACATTTAAGTGGTTATTTCTTGCTTTTACTCAAGTTTTGTTTGGCTGAGGCAGCACCATCAAATTTGCCTTTCTAGATTATTTCTAGAGTTCAGTTAGGACTTTGTTAGAACAAAGACCCAATCCTAGTCTGATTTGAGTAAAATCACTCATTCTAAGGCAGCTGGTAAAAATTTATAGAAATTCAGAGATTAGCAGGCACGTGTTGGCAAGTCTTTACAACAGGAGTGAAGAGGTTTTCTTACTCCTCCCTCTGCCTTTCTTCTTTGTCCCTACCTTCTCTATTCTCTTCCTTTCTCTGGTTCCCTTGGCCCATCAAAGGCTCCATTCACGTTTCAGAAACCCTAGGACTGGCTTACTGTCCTCTTTAGCATGTTTGATGACAGCAGCCATCAGCGTTCCCATCCACCTGAAAAATCATAAAGGGAAGGGCAGGTGGACATTTTTGCAACTGACCTTCCCCTCCCAGCCCACCCTTTTCTCTTCACACCACTCTGCTACTTTATCAGCTCCTCAGCACACTGTATGTTATATATTTCCTGATTTACATGTTTACCCTCGTATCCATGAACTCATTTCTATGAAGAGCTTATTTGTCGTACTCTCCCATTTCTCTTTTAGCACCCCCAGAACATCCAAGGGGCTCCAGAACTATTTGTACAAATAAGTCATTTTATAAGCCCCCTACCCCAGCTGAGTGTCTCCATGCATCATTCTGGACTACTGTGGCAGGCCAGAGGCTGTGTGGCTTAAACAGCAGACTTTTCGTTTTTATCTGGAGGCTGGCAGGCTCAAGATCCAGGTGCCAGGAGATAAAGTTTGGCTGATAGCTCTCTTTGTGGTTTGTAGTGGATCACTTCTTTTTTTTTGGCGGGAGGTGGGGACTCACACATGATGATACAGGTTACTCCTGCTTGTGCACTTAGGAATGACTCCTAGTGGTGCATGGGAGACCATATGGGATGCCAAGGATCAAACCAAGGTCGGATGTGTGCAAGGCAAACTCCTTACCTGCTGTACTACTTCTCCAGCCCTATAGTTGACCACTTCTTGCCATGTCCTTACATGGAAGGGTCAGGGATGGACAGAGGAACAGCAGAACTACCCCATTTCATAAAACACTAATTCTATCATGATTGGAGTTGAGGGACCTGGGCTGCACCTGGCAGTGTTCAGGACTTACTTCCAGCTCTGTACTCCAGACTCATACCTTGTGAGTTTCAGGGTACCACAAGAAGTGCTGGGGATCCAACCAAGGTCGGGCATCGCAAGCAAGTGCCTTATCCCCTATACCATGCCTCTGCCTTCTCGCATGGGATTTTTAAAAGTATTTTATTATACCACTATGAGATATACAATTACAAAGATATACAATTAAAAAGTTCATATTTGGGTTTTGGCCATACAGTGTTCCAGCACCCATCCTTCCACCAGTGCCCATCTCCCACCACCAACTACCTGGTTCCCTCCCCCTCCCCAGCCCTCCTCCATGACAGGTTCTTTATTTCTTTCTCTTTCTCTCTCTCTTTTCCTTCCCTTCCAGACTATGGATTGCAGAACATACATTAAAGGGATGTCATGTGTATCTTTTTGCCTGTATTTAATGCTCAGTTCTAGGTTGGTATTAGTACCCTCGACAATTGTTAGCACACTGTTCCATTTTCTGTCTTACCTAGCCTCTGACTCCCACACGTTTGTGATAATTTCCACCTTTGACAAACCTCCTGATACAAGGTCATGTTTCACTTGACCTTGGATATTGGTATCATAACATGTACATGATAGGGAGGCATGGCGGGTTCTAGCCCTGGCCTGCCTCCCTAGCAGAGCCTCACAACAAGCCAGACAACCCCCCCGACTCCATGGGGGCTGCCGTTTTCCACATCCAGATTTTTTTCTCATCACAACTCCACCCAGCAGACCAGACTATAACAGCCCAGATCATCGACACCCACCCTGAAGCAGTTTTTTTTTTCATTCGGCCCAGGTATGCTGAACCAGAGACTCTCAGACATGGGGCAGAGCTGCTACTTGCTCTCCCTGTGCCCAGCCACTCATGAGGCGCCTGGAAGGCATGGCGGGTTCTAGCCCTGGCCTGCCACCCCAGCAGAGCCTCACAACAAGCCAGATGACACCCCCCCGACTCATGGGGGCTGCCGTTTCCACATCCAGAATTCTTTTTCGTCACAACTCCACCCAGCAGACCAGACTATCACAGTCCGGCTCGCTCGGCCGCTAGTGGCCGAAAGCAGTCCATCAATAACTGCTTTATTTAGAAGTGACTACAAGAGTATGCCACCCGCATGGCAAGCCTGGCAAGCTGCTCGTGTCGTATTTGATATGCCAAATACCAGTAACATTTATATCGGTCATTCCCATGACCTAATATAATGGCTTGAGGCTCTTTATGTTCCTGGAGCAAGCAGATGCCTTTGTGTTCTACTAGCATGAGACAGGACATATGGAGATATAACTGGTGCCTGCTCTAGCAAATAGATGATCAATGAGAGATAGTGATAGTGAATATGTACATATATATTTATGTTATGCAAATAAATGCAGTCATTCTGTATCTGTCTCTCTCCTGGCTAATTTCACTCAAGATAATCTTCTCCATGTCCATCCATTTATAGGCAAATTTTCACTATCACGATCTTCCCATTCATCATCTATTTGCTAAAGGGGCACCAGTAATATCTCCATATGTCCTGTCTCATGCCAGTAGAGCCAAATTTTATAACTTCATTTTTCCTAACAGCTGCATAGTACTCCATTGTGTAGATGTACCAAAGCCTTCTTTATCCAGTCATCGATTCTAGGGCACTCTGGTTGTTTCCAGATCCTGGCTATTGTGAATAATGCTGCTATGAACATAGAAGTAGGGATGGTGTTTCCACTGCGTATTTTTGGCTTCCCAGAGTATATTCCCAGGAGTGGTATGGCTGAGTCAAATGGGAGTTCAATTTCTAGTCTTTGGAGGAATGTCCATATTGTTTTCCAGAAAGGCTGCATCAGCCGGCATTCCCACCAACAATGGATGAGTGTCCCCTTTTCCCCACATCCACGCCAGCACTTGTTCTTGCTCTTTTGAATATGTGCAAGTCTCTGTGGTGTAAAATGATATCTCATTGTTGTTTCGATTTGCATCTCTGATGATTAGTGATGATGAGCATTTTTTCATGCTTTTTGGCCATTGGAATTTCTTCCTTGTTGAAGTGTCTGTTCATTTCTTCTCCGCATGGGATTTTTTTTTAAATAAGCACCCACCCTCACAATATCATCAAAGCTCAATCACATCCCAAAGACCACCCACCTTCTACTATCACTATATTGAGGGTAGTATTGAGGTGATCCAAGTTATAGCACTGCCACTTTGCACTGTCTTTCCATTGGAAAAATGCTACTGAAATCAATGCAGTGAGAGTCCCTTTCTAGGATAGGGGTGTGCCGCACTGCCAAAGGCTGACAGAGCAGAACAGCACAGTCGTGGATTCAGTTCAGAATCTTTCCATTGCTGCATTTTCCCGGAGTGTCTCCTGCACCAGCAGCACCCAGCAGGAGTCAGGATCTGTTCAACCCCCGCTCCCTGGACACGCAGGTCCTGTGACATCCCTCACCTGGCTGCTTCACCTGGCCACACTCATCCTTCTACTTGCAGCAAGTGAGTGAGGAGACACTTCATTCCTGGCCTCTGCTCCCACCATCGGCTTGCTGTCAGCTTTGCCATTGATTTTAAATTTTATTATTGGCTTTTAGAGCACTTGAAGACCCCAGGCTTTCCTTCCCCATCGATTTACTTGTTCCTGGCCCAGGAGATGTGTTCCACCATCTTCATGCCCTGGCTGCTGATCAGCCCCTCATCTTGGAGACTTCATTGGCTTATTCTGGGTCAAGTCTGGGCGTCTGGGCTTGTTCACTCAAACATCTGTGGTGCAGAAACACTTTACTTCGAGCCAAGTGCAAAGCTCTGTCTGTTCACCAGGCTCAAGTAATGAGTGCCAGCACATTTGGAAGTTCCACCCTTTGTTGGCTACTAGGCTAAACACTTAATGAGCAACAACTCCTAATCCTCTGCAAATCCTGAAGACCTGGATAACCTATTGCAGAGGTACAGCAACTTGTGGCCACCTTGGAGAAGCATTAACAAGCTCTGCACCCCAGCCCTACCTCTCCGGCCTGAAGCTCTGGACATGGTGTGACCAGCATGAGTCATACTCAGTCCAGGCTGCATGTACCTTATCTGCAGCTTCATATTCAACACAAACAGGTCAGTGCAGGATCAGGGGGAACAGCTAATGATCTCCTGTTCAACTGTCTCTGCCTCATCGGATCGCGATATTTCTAAACTCTGCTGTCTCAATTCGGTTCTTACCTTGTCACTGACAGGGACCAACAATTCCCAACCCAGTCCAGCCCTTGCCCACACTAGCTCTGGCCCCAGGAACTCAAGGACTTCCCCCTCTAAAAAAGCTACAATTTCTCCAGGAGTATCAACCTTGGTTCTTCCCCACCTAGCTGTCTCCATACTATCTTAAGCATCTGAGTCTGGAACCAGATGACCTGGGTTGATCAGATGGCCCTGGCAGAGGAGGACCCATGTCTCAAGCTTACAGTGTAGTTTATCAAAGAAACTCAGAGCTTTCTGACTCAGATACAGGGTAGAAACCTCCCACTCGCCCTCCCCTCTTCTCCTTTCCACCTTTTCTCCTCTTTCTCATCTCCTCCTCCCTCTTTCCCTCTCCCCACTCACTGTTTTCTCTCTTCTTTCCTTTGTGCCATCTCTATTTTTCTCCATGCAGCATATGTCTGTCATTTTTTCCTCTCACCAGGCACAATTGGCCCGCATCAGGCGACCTGGGCAGCTGGCTGGCTCATGCCCACAGCTGGGAGGTGACAACAACGTGGCTTACACTACAGGGGAGTGGATTCTGGCCATAGCCTTGCCAGCAAACTGACAGACTGGAGCGCTGCTCACCGACCTCTGTGTGCGCTCACACAATGGGAAGGGAGGAAACTCTTTGAAGGCTCACATTTTTCACAGCGCTGTAATCACAGGGAAAGTGTCATCCCCTAGGCAGGAGGCGCGTGTTTAATTTATAGACCTTGGTCACCAGTAGTTCTCATTGGATGTTTCTAGTTTGCTTTTGCTCTCCGCGTGCCCCCTTGGAGTGTGGAGTTGAGGACTGGGTGGGGAGGTGGGAACTGCCTGGTGGGCATGGCAGGGAAAAATCAGGACTGCTCATTTGCAGTCCCGTGGCAGCCATCAACACCTACACTCCCTAACTAATCCAACACTACCACCCCTCACCTAAATTCTTTATATGTCAAATAGGTGTTGGGACAAAAAAAAGTAACTGCCATGCAGAAGGGTGGAGGATAATAAAGATCATTTGTTTGAAAGAGATAAGAGCCTAACACCAGGTAAGAACACAATGTATAATATATGGAGTTTTACTGGCCAAAGCCAGCTGACCATCACAAGGTGAAATCAGGACTTGAGCCCTGATCAGGTCATCTCGACCCCAAGCCCAGACACTTCAGTGTTATGCTTTACTGAGACTGTCCTATGGGGGCTGTTAATCAAAGGATAAATCTCTGAGGACTAGGATCATGATATTGTGATCTTTGCCTCCCAATGCCAATTCACGGGTTCCGGCACATAGTAGGAGTTCAACCAGTTTGGTTTTACAGATGATGGAAGCAAGAAGAACACAGGTTCTTGAGGGATCATCCTGGACATGAGGTTAGGATGTGGAGGGATCAGGGCCCAGGGTCACTCATTACTTAGCAGAAGGATTAGCGCCCAGGGTCTGTTACTTAGCATTGTTATTATCGGCACCCTCAGGAAACATACTGAGACGTTTCTTTTTACAGAATAATGCTACTTTATGTTTCATTTTAAACATTTACATTTCATTTAAAACACATGCTTTCTTTATCATTGAAAGAAATTTGGAAAACATAGAAGTCAAAAATGATTTTTTAAATTACTCCAACTTCCCAAACTTCAACATTTAACTGGCTGGGACTGGGGAGACAGAGTTCAAAAGGCTGAGCATATGTGTTATATAGACTCAATCCACAGCATCCACAGAAGTAGCTCTTGAGCACCACCAGGCATACCACCCCCCCAAGATAATAAAATAAAGACATTTGGTTGAAATTTCCTTCTAGGTGAGAATTGCGTTTTAACTGGATCACATTGAGGAGCTGACAGTACTACACTTCTTTGGGGGCAGGTGGGGTACACCAGCAGTGCTCAGGGGTTACTCCTGGCTCTGCACTCAGGAATTGCTCCTGGCGGTCCTTGGGGCACCATATGAGATGCAGGGTATTGAACCCAGGTCAGGTACATGCCAGCCCTACCCGCTATCACTCTGGCCCCTTTGGTTACTACACTTCTGATCAAGTCTTTCAGGGGTTTGAAGGATGGAGTCTGGGCTTTGAAGATGGCGATGTTGCCATGGAAAAGACCCTCCATAGGCAGATCGTGAGCCTGTGGGTCCCTCTCCCCAGTGACCTCTGCCAAAACCCATGCCATGGAGATTTCCGTGTATCGTTGCTCTCTTCTTGAATCCATCTTTGCTGCTCAAGCAGTCACTTGTGTTAGGGTCTTGTACAAATGCAGGGGCAGCAGCTCCCAGAGCCTGTGGGACTGCTGCTACAGCTGCAAAAGATCATATTCCTATAAGAAAGCCCTGATCATATATTTCTTCTAAAGGTTCTGCTTTTCTGAGTGAATGTTGATGAATACAGCAGGAAAGGTAGCTGCCATATGGTCAAAATCCTCACCCCAGCACTAAAAAAGCACCACTTAGCACTAAAGAGTCTTTGATGACTCGTGCTCCGTATGATTCTCATATAAGTCTTATGACTGTTGTCTGTCTCCCCGCCAAGAACGCAGACTCACCAAGGGCAGCTCACGGAAAGACCCCTGTGAAACTAGTATGATACGCAAGAGAAGGGTCTAGTGGCTGTCATTATTTCTTGAGTCCACCAGAATAAAAAATGTCACAAACTGATGGTTTTAAACAACAGAATGCAAACGTCAGGCAACTCTGAAGGCTGGGAATTAAGAATGTAGGCATAGGCAGGGCCACATAACCGCTGAGGCGACTAGGGAAGGAGTCCTGCTTGTCTTGTCTGGTTTCCTGCAGCCTCAGAAGTTCCTTGATCTGTGGCCATGCGACTCCCAGTCTACCTACCTCTCTCCCTGTGTCACCTCTGCCCTCATCACCTCCTTAGTATGACCTCATGCTAATTAATTCCCTCTGCAATGACCCTTTGTTCAAGTAAGGCCACATTCTGAGGCCCGGAGAGTTAGGACCTTGCCCTAATTCCTATGTGGGGGACACAACTGGAATCAGTGGTCGTGTCAATTAATTTTATGTGTCAAGAGACTTAAGTGATAAACTCTAAATATCTGCAGGGATTGCCACAATGTATAAAAAGAAGAGGGAGAGAGATGCAGAGAGAGAGACAGAGAGAGAAAGAGAGGAAAGCGGGGGTACCTGCTCTTGAGGCAGCCTGGGGGTGGGCAGGAGGGCGTTGGGTACATTAGTGGTGGAAATGGGGCACTGGTGGAGGGGATGGGTGCTGGAATACTGTATTACCAAGAACCAATTATGAACACCTTTGTAATTGTATGTCTCATGGTGGTATAATAAAAAATTTTTAAAAAATTTAAAAAAATTTTAAAAATTAGGATTAAAAAATGTATGTGTCAACCTGTCGCAGCACCTGGTTAGTTATTCAAACACTCATGGTGTTTCTGTAAAGGTGTATTTAGGATAACATTTAAATGGGGACCTCGTCTCTGCTTCTTGTCACTGCCTGTGGACCCTTGGCCCTGTAGCTTCTCTGATCCTTGTTTCCCTGTCTGTACAGTAGGAGAATATCAGAACCTACTTCATAGGGTGCTGTGGGGAGTGGATGTATAGAAGCTATGAGATTCTGCTAACTCCTAGTAAATATTGTGTCAAGCCTGGGTTGCCAGCTTAGATCACGATCTAAAATAAGGATTTCAGGGCCAGGAGATGACTGTGAGTTTAAAGTCCCTGTCTTGTAGGCATGAGGTTATGAGCTCAATCCCTGGTGCCACACACCTGTGCAGAGCAAGATCTTGGCACTTCACTTTGAACTGAACTGAGATCCTTGGTACTGTAAGCGATTTCCAGCTCTCCCTAGCCATGTGACTTGCTACACCACAACCCAAAGGGATATAATCCTTGTGAGCATTACAACCCTCAACCCTCTATAAAACACTTTAGCTAGGAGGGAGAACTCCTGACAAGCACAGGTGTGAGCACTACAACACAAGTGTGTGAGCCCACTGTAAGCACTACAACCAGGTTGTGCGTGTATGGGCACTGCAGCAAAGCAAGGGGGGAACCGCATGCTTCCCCTCTGCCACCTCTGCCCTGCGCTAACATCCAGGCTGAGTGTCTGAGCACTCCAAACTGATGTGCAGCAGAGAATCTAGCATGACTGCAATGTCTCCTCAGAGCACCGTAACATCAATCGAGGAAAGGAGAAGGGAACACATCCAGTAAGAAAAGAAAATGCTTAGAAAAAGTGAAATTAGCATGATACGCAAAAGAAGGTAAATAAGCATTTTCTGACTGGCTCTACTTCCTTGAAGCTAAAGTGGAAAGCAGTCAGCTCTACTTCCAGTATAAATAGCTGATCCTGGGAGCCTGGCTAGTTTTAGACACGCTTGACACGCTGGCCTGGAAAACCCAGGCTCTTCCCCACTGTCCCAACTGGTCCAGTTCTCTTCCCTCCCCAGAGTGGGAGCCTTACCTGGTACAAGCAGCCAGAGAATGAGTTCAGCTGAATCTATACGTCTCCAAACCAGAGCGAGGAGCCCTTTCTCCGTCCTGCTAACCTCTGACTGTTCTCCACAACAGTGGCTAAGAAATGAGTCATTCTGTCCCCTTCTCCTTATAGTCAACACTGAAAAAAATGAAACCAGGGCTGGAATGATAGTACAGTGGGGAGGGCATGTGCCTGGCACATGGCTGACCCAGGTTTGATCCCCAGCATCCCTTAAGATTCCCCAAACACTGCCAAGAGTAATTCCTGAGTGCAGAGGCAGGAGTAACTCCTGTGTATCTCCAGGTGTGACCTTAAAAAAGAGCCAAATAAAGAATAATGAAACCAATAACCTGACTCAGACTTTCTCACGGTCTGCTGGAAGGTGAAAAGCCAGCCCCCTCCCTGTTTCGATAGGACTTTACCTAGGTGGTATTTCAGAGCTAATGAGTGCTTAAGAAAAAATACAGTGAAATTAGGAAGCAAACAATAAGCTAGTTCTAATCACATAAGTTATCTCCATGGGCGGCTTGCTCAGGAAGCCACATATAAGCTTCTAATTAAAGGAATATTAGAAAGATGCATCCATAAATTTCAGAGCCAGCCTTAATTTTCTTGTTTGAAAACTGCCAGGGAGGAGAGTGGATTGCAAATATATGAAATATGAGAAAATGAGACTTAATGAATTCTAAGTTTATTCACTGAAGTATTTAACTATCCGAGCCATCCATGGGGATAATAAATTTGAGTGTGTCATAAGACTGGCCCACTTTAATTCCCATTTGTAAAATGAGCTATAAATATAGGGCCTGATTCTGGGCTTAATTTTCAGAGATGCATTAACTGCTCACGTCTAGGCCTCTGGAATGTCAGGCCCTGAGAGGAATAAGTGGCTTCCTGGGGGCAGGAGGGCCTGGCAGCATACACAAGACAGGCCTGGAATTGACTCTGGATGACTTGGTATTTGCAATTCACACAGCCACCTCCTTCAGGGTCATGAAAATCAAGTTAAAACCAGGGTGAGAGGCCTAAGAGTGAAGAAAAGGTTGTGGGAAAGTAACAGTGGAGCTTTCAATGAAGAAGGTAACTACAGTTGCTCTTGAACCAGGGTCCGCCCTGGTTCAAGGGATGGAGCTATGAAGCCTCATCTCTGGTGGAAGCTTTTCTTTCTAGGATTTGTACATTCAGAGATACAGCCAACAGAGGACGTGGGCACTGTGATAGTTTGGGGAACTTCGGGGTACAGGTGCTGACCCTGTAGGGGGCCAGCAGGATGTATACTGGAACCCCATCTTGTTCCCAGGGAACTGTGTTTTCCCAGAAGTGGCTATTGTTAATAGGACACAGCACAGATACTAGAACACTGAATTTTCCAACACCCCCTAGGTCTGAAGGAAAGAAAGCTTGGGGAGGAGTTTTAAACCCACTTCTTCATCCCTAGCTTGTGGAAGTTATAGGATGGAAGGTAGAGTCAATTAACTGAGAAACAATATGTTTTCAAATATTGACAAATGCCAGAGCTGGGATATAGTCCATGGGTGAAGGCACTTGCACTGAGTGTGGCCTACCTGGGTTCAATCCAGGCACCCCAAGTGTTCCCCAGAGACCCTCCACTAGACATCTCTGAGCGAAGAACAAGGAGCAAGCCTTGAGAAGTGCCAGATGTGCCTCCAAGCACCCAGTCTACATTCACACAGAAGTAGAAGCATAAAGTCCAGTTAGATAACTGTTAAAAGGCAACATAGAACCAGGGAAGAAATGCAGGGAGGGAGGTGACTGGGAGAAGGGAGGGGGTGCATAAGGCTGGAGCTGAGCCACAAATTCTTCCTAAAGTTTTATTTGGTCTCAAGATAGCTGCTTCTTCAGATTGAAATAAGGTTTTCTTTAATTTTGTGTAGCGTCTTAAATTTTCAGCATGCTACATTATTACTTGTGAAATTAGAAAAAGAAAAGAAATTTAATTTTTAATAGGGCCTGATTCTAAGCTTAGAAAATTTTCTTAGAAAAAGAAAATTAGTTTTTCAACTATCTACTGAAGGAAAGAATTGGTGAGGGACAGTTGGCTAAAATCATCCCTAGAAAGAAAAATGTGCCAGGATTTTAAGGCCTAGTAAGCTCTATACATAGAGCGAGATGCCTTTTCCAAAAGCAGTGAAACATTTGGTTGCATAATCAGAAAAACAGGGTCCAGGTGAGGAGTGGGATTCTTTGAGTATCTTGAAATAGTGACTCTGGCACATGCTTATTTATCCCCATATACAGTTTCACAGCTTCACCTAACACACTTGGAAGGTGTTACAGTGTGACACGAGACACTAAATTTGTGTCTTGGGATGGAGCAATAGCACCATGTGTAGTGGGTTTCCCTTGCACATGGCCAACCTGGGTTCGATCCCTGGAACTTGAGTCCCAATAGAAATAACCCTTGAGCAGAGAGCCAAGGGTAAACCCTCAGTACTTAGGTGTGGCCCCTGATCCAAAAATAAAATAAAATAAAATTTGACATTGTCCCGGGGCCTGACAGACATTTCCTAAAGCCTTCCTGATTTCATAATGATTAAGGTGGTGGGAGCATTTGTTCTCACTTTGGGCGTTGGTCATGCTCCCACACACCCACCCAGCTCCTGGCACCAACTCTATACCTCTCCCACCCCCAGATTTCCTTTGTTTTAATGAGCTTTGTGAAATGATGGCTTCTTCTTGGGGGCTGGGCACCAGGGCCCCAAGTGACTTTGAACTTCGCATCCAGCCTTGACTTCTAGATGGAAGAGATTCCCCAGAGGCCCAGAGGCTGAGTTCACAATTATCCAGTGAAGACACATCCATAAAAATCCTCCAGGAGGCGGTTCAGAGAGCCTCAGGGTTAGTGAATATGTTAAGGGTGGGCACAGCCCCGATCCAGAGGAACAAAAAGCTCCTGTGGGGGTCCAGTCTTTGCCTGCTATATCTCTTTATCTGGTGGTCCATCTACATCCTTTATTAGAAACCAGAAAACACAAGTAAGGTCTTAGCTTTGAGTCATTATAACAGAGTACTGAATCGAAGGAGGAAGAGATGGGAACTCCTGCTCTGCAGTGAGTAGAACTAAAGTGCGGCTCACCGGAGGGCTGGATATGCCCAGCGACTGTCTAAAGTCAAGGACAGTGTTATGGGACTGACTCAGTCTATGGCAGTTATTGATACCCAGTGGACATTAATGTCGGAATTGAACCAAGTTGGAGGGCAGTGTCTAGAGAGAACTGAAGAATTTTTAGGATGGGGCTGGAGTGATAGTTCAGTGATTAAGGCACTTGCCTTACATAAAGATGATCCAAGTTTAATCCCCAGCACCCATGTGGTCCCCCAAGCCTACCAGGACTGAGCACAGAGCTAGGAGTAGGTTCTGAGTACTACCAGGTTTGGTTTAAAAAAGAAACATACTGGGTGGAAAACCTATACCTTTGGTCTCAGAAGTTTTATGAACAGAGAAACAGTTTTCCTTTCAAAGGAGGAGAAAAATATTTAACCAAATTTTTAGCAATTCTGTTCTAAAGACTAATGCTAACAATACATGTGTGATATCCTAGGGAGTCATGCATAACCGGCAAAATAGTTGAGAGTTGATTGCAAAAATCAGGGAGTATTTTTTTGAAATTAAAAAAATTGTCAGGATCTGCAGAAACAAGCCTTAGTTCACTTGGCTGGAGAATGAACCAAACCAATGACCCATTAGCCAAGACCTAGATAAAGCCCCCTCAAACCATCCCAACCTCCACCACCACCACTCATAAAGGTATCTTGTACTCAGTGATCCTTGTCATATAGCTGCAAGGAACAAGGATTCCATGATGGGGAGATCTATGATCTATCTTTACAAATTCATTTTCACAGTTTATTTATCAGTCTCTTGAAGGGATGTGGGGAGACAAAGATCCCTTCAAAAGATGATGAACACTAGCACACTGACCTGATGAAGACTTGATCTCTAAAGAGGGATGAAAACTTGAAATTTGGGAACCTAGTTCAGGGACCTCCATGTGTAAGGTCCTGTCAGGATATGTATGCCTTTGGTTTCCTATTGTCCATCAGCTTAACTCTTGCAATGATCACAGTTGCCTCTTGGAGGTATATTAATCACTAATATAAGCATCTTTACAGAAGCCTTTTGACCAATTCTTAGCAAATGTTTTACTCATAAATTCTTTACCCATCAAAACTAAAAATACCATACATTATTCATTCCATGCTAAAAGCTTTTCAGTTTTCAGTTGCCTTGCCAAAGTTAATTTTTTTTACTTGCTTTTATTTGTTGGATTCTGTTGAGCATCCAACATTTCTCAGGGCTTAATCCTGGCTCTATGCTCAGGAATTACCCCTGGTGGGCTCAAGGGACTATATGAGAAGCCAGAAATTGAACCTGGGTTAGCTATGTTCAAGGCAAGAGCCCTACCTGTTGTATTATTCTTCTGGCCTCTCTTATCACCTCCAAAGTTAGTATTCTTCGATTTGGATCACGGTGAGATACATAGTTACAAATTTGTTCATGATTAGGTTTCAGTCATAAAATGTTCCAACATCCATCCCTCCACCTGTGAACGTTTCTCATCCCCGATGTCCCCAGTTTCCCTCCAGACTTTCCCTGCAGTTACCCTGAGTCTATCGAAGGCACTTTTCTTCTCTCTCTCTCTCTCTCTCTCTCTCTCTCTCTCTCTCACCACCCCTTTGGGCACTGTGGTTTGTAAAACAGGTGCTGAAAGGTTACCATGTTTGTTCCTTTACCTACTTTCAGCACACTGTCCTTATTCAGAGTAATCATTTCCAACTATTATTATCATTGTCGTTCCTTCTCTATTCCAACTTCCTTCTCCCTGCCCCTTCCCAATATGTGGAAGAAAACATAGGTAGAATACTCCATGGCATTGAAGCTAAAGGCATCTTCAAAATGCCTTCACCACTAACCAAGCAAGTGGAAGCCAAAGATAAGCAAATGGAACTACATTAAACTAAGAACCTCCTAGAACTCAAAAGAAATGGTGAACAAGATACAAACACAGTTCATGGAATGGAAAAAATTGTTTACCCAATAGCTATCTGATAAGGGTATTGGGGGATATTACTGGGGAAATCGAAGATATATAAGGCGCTGGTAGAAATTTAAGAGACAAAAACATCCAACCCCATGAAAAAATGGGGAGAAGAAATGAACAGACACTCAAAGAAGAAAATACAAATGGCCAAAAGGCACATGAAAAAATTCTCTGTATCACTAATCAACAGGAAGATGCAAATAAAAATAACAGTGAGATTTTATCTCACACCACAGATAGTGGCACATATCAAAAGAGCAAGAGTAGCCAGTGCTGGCACAGATGCAGGGCGAAAGGGACTCTCATTCATTGTTGGTGGGAACGTTGATTGGTTCAGTCTTTTTGGAAAACAACATGGGTATGCCCACAAAAAACTAGAAATTGAGCTTCCACAGACCCCGTAATACTAGTTCTAGAAATATACTCTGGGGGCCCACCATCTGCAGTTCTAAGTCCATTGAAGCACTATTCACAATAGCCAGAATCTGGAAACAACCTGAGTGTTCGAGAACAGATGACTGGATAAAGGAACTATGGTACATCTATACAATGGAGTACTGCATGGCACCAGAAAAATGAAGTCATGAAATTCACTTATAAGTGAATGGACATGGAGAGTATCATGCTGAGTGAAATGAGTCAGAAGGAGAGGAATGGACGAATGATTGCACTCATTTGTGTAATATTAGAAAACATAGTATGAGACTAATACCCAGGACAATAGAAACAAAGGCCAGGAGGATTGGTCCACAGTCAGAATTCTGCCTCCAAAGTGAGTCTTAACTGCAAATCTACTCCACCCCTGTGCCATATTACTGTTGGGACTCTAGCTATTTTGATTGGAATTCGTCACTGTAATTTTCATGAGGCAACTCAGCTCAGATGAACACAAGATATGTGATTTCCCTATGTAGAAACAGAAGGCTAGCAGAACTTGAAATGGATAGGCATTTTGTATAGACAAAATAAGAGATACAGACATTTATCTGTACCTGGGATTAAATTTATAGAGAGGTTATTCCTTGGGACATCTTGCCATATATACTAGGCTACATTTCTCTGCCAGGTGGGTTTATTCCTAATCCCCACAGCATACTTTTAATCTATTGCTTACTTTTTGGTCATAACAGAGTTTGTTCCATGACCATGCTCTTAGCTTATTATATTGCTCAGTGCATTTAGTCTGTCCCATGTCGAGAGCAGACTAACTTACTCATGGCTTAGAAGGAGAGACAGATATAGAATGACTGCATTTATTTGCATGACATAAATATATATGTATATATTATTAGATTATATAGATTCAATGAATACATATAAATATACATGTATATATGTATATATATATATATATATATATATATATATATATGAGACTCACAGACATGGGGCAGAGCTGCTACCTACTGGCTCTCCCTGTGCCCAGCTGCTCACAAGGCCCCGGAAGGGATGGCGGGTTCTAACCCTGGCCCAACACCCCAGCAGAGCCTCACAACAAGCCAGATGACCCCTCAACTCCATGAGGGCCTCCATTTTCCACATCTGGACTTCCCCCTCGTCAGAACTCCACCCAGCAGACCAGCCTATCACAGCCCAGCTCATTAAGATCCACCCTGCAGCAGTCTTTTTTATTTGATATGCTTAATACCAGTAACAATTATAGACCTCATTCCCATGACCTGATGGAATGGTTTGAGGATCTTTATGTTCCTGGAGCAAGCAGGTGCCCTTGGGCTCTACTTGCATGAGACAGGATATATGGAGATGGTACTGGTGCCCGCTCGAGCAAATTGATGATGAATGGAAAGACAGTGATACAGTGATCCCATGCTTTGCTCACCCCCCATACCCTGAGAGGATCTTCTCCTCCAGCCAGCATGTAGGAGTCCTCCTATCTCTGAGCTAAGCTGCAGCTAGCTCCCCAGAGGTCATTTTCATGAGACAACGTGCTCTCCCAAACACTTAGGGAGGAGTATGAGTCACAGAGATGTGCAGTGTGACATTCGAAAGTACTAAGCAGCAATTTGGATTCTTTTTAATCACGGAAGGCCACCGCAGGCAGGGAGGCATCACTACTCCTTGCTCATACATGCCTGGTGGGATTGGACCCCAGCATCTGCACCTTCTCCTGCATCCTCCTTCCCCTCTAATTCTAGGGCCAGGAGAGAATGTTCAGTTCCATGAAGAAAGACAGCAGCTTCTCCTCTAGCAACTTCTATCACCACAGTGGGTGACCTGGAGATAGTAGACTCTTGCATAAGTTCCTGCTCATCTCGCAGACCTTGGTTCCTGCACCACCAGGGAAAGAGATGTCTCACAAGACTGTTTTGCCACTTTGACTATCACAAAGAGCCAAACTGACAATAATCCTCAAATCATACAAATAATCTAAAAGGTTCTGCTTTTCTGAGCAAATCCCCATAAATCCTCAAATGTTTGACTGTACTATCCCACTGGTTAAGGGACTTTTGTGGATTTTTTTCACCTCACAAGCAGTATGCAAAGAAGCTGGGGGGGCACATCCAGTGATTCTAACCAAGTGGGTTGGCCCCAGTACCCAAGCAACATTGCATCTTCAAGCGCCAGGGACCACCAGGGACAACTCAACAGTTCTTAAAGCCACCAAGGTTATACCCAGTGATGCTCAGAGGGTCACCGTGCCAGGGATTAAGCCAGAGTGAGGCATGCACCCTTAATCCATGGTTTCTCTCATGCTTTACCCTGACCCTATTTAGGGATTTTACTTAGGTCTGGTCCTGTAGAAATGGCCACTTATAATTTTTAGGTTTTTTATTATTATTATACTACCGTGAGATATATAATTACAAAACAGTTTGTCATTGGGTTTCAGTCATAGAGTGTTCTGGAACATCCCTCCACCAGAGCACATTTCCCACCACCAATGTCCCCTGACTCCCTTTCCCCTCTATTTTCTATCTCTCTCCCTTTTCTTACATTGTGGCTTGAAATACATACATTTAGGGTTATCATGTATATCCTTTTGTCTATGTTCAATGCTCAGTTCTAGAATGGCGTTAACATTAGAGATGGTCATTTATTAAACCCATCCCCAGCCCTTCTGCTTCTCAGAGGATGGAAAATGACCTTCACAAATTCCAGCTTCTGCTCTCCAGTTTTTGTGATAAACACACTCGCACGTCATCATAATCATGTAGCCTCGTGACTCTGTACACATGGATTTGCAAACGGAAAAGGCTGTCCTTTCTCTCCTGCTGCAGAAGTAGATTCTGCTGCGTCTACAGAGAGAAGAGCTGTGGGGTAATTTTCATTAGTGCTTTACCAGAGAACACAGAGAGCACAGTTTCTGGGTACGGGGAGAATGAAGAATCTTAATTTGAACCACCCAGAAAGGAAAAGTTGGGACATTTTAAGGATGCTGGCAGAGAAAGGTGCTGCCCAGTACAGCTATAACCTCACTGTATTATTGAGTGTTTATGACATGCAACTTCTTGTCACAATAAAGAAAACTTTTAATGTTAGCTTATTAAGAGACTTTAAAATCAAATGGAAAAGAATGAGGGTCTGATTTCTAATTGTCTATTCCACAAAATAGAATTGAGGGAGAGTTTAGGGAAAAGTGAATAATTTGTGTCTTGGGCATGAGGGTCGGTAGATTGGTTTTGGCTTCTGTGCACCATGGAAGGTTCCAGATAATTTCAGACCCTTCCTTCCATGAGATCCTATTTCTTTGAATCACCCAGTTATGCAACTGCTCAAAGTCCATAGTTCTTTTTTCTCTTTTTTTCTGCAACACTGGGAATATTTGTTGAGCATCTGAAAGGTGAGGAGGATTATTTCTTGCTTACCAATGTCTGTCTGTGACATGTCTCCAGGGTAGCTCTTTCAACTGAGGAACTTATGGAAGGATTAGGTAGAAGGTGCTAGAAAGTTAGGAGACTTTTCCCTTGCAGTTTCCTCTGTATATGCTTCTGGAGTTGCCAGGCAAGCCCCAGCTGGAGTGAAGTAGCAGCTGATGGAGCAGCTCAGCTAGGGCACCTCTGGGCGTTTCCCCTCCGGGGATGGTTTGCTTTGTGACTGGCAAACAGCTCTGGGTCCAGTTCACTCTCTCTGCAGGAAACATTTGACAGAACATTCTCGTGCACTGTAGGAAGGAGCAAAGAGGCAGGTGGGAGCGCCGGGGCTCCAGGGAGCCCCAGAACAGGCTTGACACCAGGATGGGGAAAGTGTCTGGGAGGGGACCCCAGTGAGCAGCATGAAGAGGAGAGAGAAGCTGGGGAAGGAGGGACCCGTCAGTGGCGCGTTCACAAGCAAACAAGAAACCAGGTGTGGAGGTGGACTGAGTACCCCTGGGTGTGGGCATCCGTGAAAGCACCCCCTGAAGATGTCCCTTCATCATTCATGGGTTGAGGACTGCTCCAATAATATGAGCAATAAATAGTACAGCAAGTAGGGTGCTTACCTTTAATGCAACCAACTTGGGTTTGATCCCCAGCATCCCATTTAGTCCCCCGATCCACCAGGAAAAATTCCTGAGTGCAGAGTCAGGAGTAAACCCTGAGCATCGCTGGGTGTTCCACACCCCAACAACCAAATAAAATAATCTGGGCTACTTCTGGCCTGCAGGAGATAGACTGAAGAAAACTCTGGAGTAGGAAATGAAGGATTCTGAGTTCAAACCTAGGCTCCTTTGGGACTGAGCCATAGGGGAGTAAAATAAGTTACTAAGTGTGAGACAGTTTAAGCAAGAGCAGAGAAAGTTTGTTAAAGCAAGTTTGTTAAAGAAAGGCAAGTTTGTCCACTGTTTTTTTTTTCTTTTTTGGGTCACACCCAGCAATGCTCAGGGGTTACTCCTGGCTCTGCACTCAAGAATAACTCCTGGCGGTGCTCAGGGGACCATATGGGATGCCGGGATTGAACCAGGGCTGGCGGCGTGCAAGGCAAACGTCCTACCCACTGTGCTATCGCTCCAGCCCCTGTCCACTGTTTTGACACACAGCAGAGACCTCCAAAGTAAGGTCTATCTGGCATTCTTAGGGGACACTTTTTTAAAGCATATTTCTGGGCTGCTCTAGGTGGGAAATTTCTGCTTTCTATGGATTAGCTAGTTCTGGGAGGAGGCAAGCAAACTGTGGATAAAATACTTTAAGCTGGGGCGGGAGTTATAGTACAGCGGGTAGGGCTTTTGCCTTGCACACGGCCAACCCGGGTTTGAACCCCAGCATCCCATACGGTCCCTCAAGCATTGACAGGAATAATTCCTGAGCGCAGAGCCAAGAGTAACCCCTTAGCATTGCCAGGTGTGACCCCCAAAAAATAATAATAAATAGAATAAATTAAACTAATCACAAATAAAGGACAAAAATACATGCAATCCTTTGGATCAACTATAAATTTTTCTGAGCCAATCACAAAGACAATAAAACATACATGAAATAATTTCTCTCTGGAAGGGAGTAGTGTGGTCAATCCTAGGAATTTGGGTGACAAAGGCATAGAATGTATGTTTTCCTGGGCCTAACTGGTGAGGTAGGAGTTCCTAGGCCAGATAGGAACTGGGGGGAAGAGGGGAAGGGGGCAGAATGGAGCTGGGTGGAGTTCTAGAATCTCCTGAGCACTGCTGATTATTTTAGCAAGAGGGACTCAGCCTGCCGGGCGTTTGAAGTGTGGATTTAAGAGAGGTGTCTTTTAGGGAGCCTTTGCTAGACCGCTCGGTAAAAGCAGGGCCTAAGTGGTCGGAACAGTGGCACTCCTGCTGGCCCTGTTGGGGGATTCCATTTCTCAGCCGCTGTTTCTAGGACTCCTAGGACTCCCTCACTGCCATCCCAGCCCCCAGCTATCTCTTCCTCTCCCTCTGAACAGAGACAGATTCTGCCGAGACCCTTTCTATTCCACTTCTCTCTCTTTCTCTCTCTCTCTCTCTCTGAGTCTTGCTGAAGACAATTAATTGTTCACCAACAGCTTAGTTCTGTGGGTAACTGTCTCCTTGGCAACCTCCACCCAGTGTAGCCGAAATGAAAGACATTTTGTGAAAAAATAAAATATATATATGAAAAATATAGGAAAGTGCATCTTCTTTTTTCATTTCAGTGTCTTTAGTGAAATGTGGGTTTGGATCAGAGATGAACTTAAATGTCTTTCCAGCACTTGAGTGAAAAAAGATCTTTCCAAGCCTACCAGTGCACAGGAGCTCTGAGTACACTCTTTTGTGGGCGACCAGCACAGAGGCCCCCAACTATGGCACCTGCTGCTTTTATAGTAAATGACACAACACCACAGGACAACCCCCCCAACAGCCTGGCACTCCTGTGACAGACCTTGTCATCATTGTCAGACTTTACAACAACACACGCTTTCTGGAAAAACTAGGTTGGTCACTCACCTCCGGTTCTCTCAGCCTCCTTCATGAAAACTGAAAGAATTGAAGATCTCCCCCCTGTCCCCTTTGGTGTCCGTGTGTTTGTGGCTGAGGGATCCCCAGCTCTCTATGACTGACTGTCCACTATCCAGCCCTTGAACTCTGCCTGCTTGGCCATTTCTTCTTCCCCTCCTCACTGTCTGGGGAAGGGGATTGTTTCCAGAGAGACCCCCTCTTTCCTCCACCCATCCATCTACCTGTCATCTACTTAACCATTTATCTATCATCTGTCCAATAAATCAGCCTGTCATCTGTCTTCAGCATGTAGCTACCTATCAAGCATTAGTTATGCTTTGCAGCACCAGGTTCCCCCTCTGCTCCCCCTAGTTCTAGTATAATAATATGCATACCATACCCCCCCTGAGGTACATTATTAATATACCTCCACTGCTTTTGTCTTTTTGTTTTGATTGCTCGTCAGTTTTAAAACCTTGCCTTGCCCACATAGTGAGCAGATCCAGTACTGGCCTTCTTTCCTTCCGACTTTTTTTTTTTTTTTTTGCTTTGCTAATTCCCTGGAGCACCTTCCATCGTTGGATATACGATTTCGACAAGTCGATGATTTCGACAAGTCGATTAACCTCTCCAAACCTGTTTCTTTCACTGAAAGATGAGGTAAGTAATTGCACTGACACTTTGGAGTTATTGGAAACAGTTAAGGAAGATCATCTAGGTAAACCTACACAGAAATGATTGCTTTTCAAAGAACAAAATGGTTTTCATTTCTGTTTTCTTAGTTTTCCCCCCTCTACCTCTATCTCTCTCCGCTCTCCCCACACTTGCTCTTTGGAATTGGTCTCCTGGGATTCTAGGATTTTATTTTAATCCCATCCCCCATCCCCCACCTCAATCATGATTCTTCAATTTCTGCAGCTCAATTGTGTTGATGATATTAATAAAGTTGTTTTTATTTCTTTCTTTTTTTTTTTTTTTTTTTCTTTTTTGGGTCACACCCGGCAATGCTCAGGGGTTTCTCCTGGCTCTGCACTCAGGAATTACTCCTGGCGGTGCTCGGGGGACCATATGGGATGCCCGGGATTGAACCCTGGCCGGCATGAGCCAGCCGCGTGCAAGGCAAACGTCCTACCCGCTGGGCTATCGCCTCCGGCCCCAAGTTGTTTTCATTTCTAACTAGCACCACACACTCCTCGTGAGAAGAAAAGGTGCTTTTTTTAAAAATTTAGTAGCATAAAGAAAATAGGTTCCTATTTCACCCAAGGACAACTAGAGAACAGGAGCTGGACTTCTGAAATACTCAGAGAAGAGGGGACAATGGGAAGCAGACGGAGCTCTTTTACATGTTTTCCCGATTTAAAGTGTGAGTATCTCAGCCCTGTGCTTTTGGACTGATGTTAACCTTTTCATCATTGGATGAAATAAATAAAGGGCTATTTTTGGAGGCATGATGCATAGGAAAGTTCTCTGGAACTGTTTCCTAATCCTCTCCATTCAACACAAAATGGTGTGGCTCTGAGCAGGTGCTCAAAGATGGGGAAACTGGCTTTACAAGGACTGGCTGACCTTAAGGGAGGGTTCTCATGGCTGAAAAACTTTGGGCAAGTACATTTTGGGTACATGAAGCAAAGACTCATTTAAACAGAAAGCTCAGTGTCAGCGCCTCAAGGTCTAGGAAGAGTAAGGTGTCTTCTAAGACATACTCTGAATCAGAGTCCCTGCAGGAAGTGGATAAAATTCAGTTTGTGTGACCTCACACCCAACCTCACACTCAACCTCACACCCACCCACACACACCACCCCACCCAACCCCACTCATTGCCCTAAGCATCCTGGGTAATGTCTACTGCGTGTTTGCATACTGCATGTTTGCAGTCAATGCCTAAAGCCCAGCCCAGCCTCATGGTGTGACTTAGAAGCCTCTAGGGGGCGCCATTTTGCCTGGCATTTGCTGGCAAAAAGTCCCAAGCTCATTTTTGTGCTGTTTCCAAAAACCTCTTTTTGTAAAGATCTCCACTGATGTCTTACTATCCTTCTAAAATGCAAATATTTGAGGGTGGAGGGAAAATCTATTTTGACCAGTCTCAAAGTCCTTTGGTTTAACCGAAACCATGGTAGAGCTATGCCCAGAATGTTTTTACATTTTCCGTTGTTTGGTATTTGTTTTACAGCGCTGTCAGACAATATTGTCCCTAGTTAGGAGAGGGAGGAAACGAGTGTTTAGTGAACTTAAATGACTTGCCTCAAGTCCCAGAATTTAGGAAGTGGCCTGGCTGTGATCTGAGAACAAGGACACCTGACTCTAAGCTCTCCTCTTTCCAGCCAGACAGCTGGGCCTTGGCTGATTCTACTGTGCCAGAGGAAGCAGTGGGCAGAGACTCTGGGTGAAGTTGGGGGGGGTTGGGGGAGCAGGGTGCCAAAGGGAGGCTGAGGATGGCTGGGTATGCCCAGAGTCACGCTGAGGGGAGGGACAGATGGAAAGCTGTCACAGCCAGGACCCTGCCTTCACTCCCTGGCCCATGGCCACAGGCACCAACTGCGTGTCAGCCAAGTTCACAGCTTGGCTATTGTACCCAGAGCCAGAGAAGAGCTGGTACCACTGGGAGCCCCGGATTCCCGCCGCTGCTGGCAAAGAAAACAGCAGTGTCTTACCATGTTCATGCCCTTTCTCCATTGGCATGACAGACTCCTTTTTATCTTTTTCCCCTTAATCAAAGAGAGACCCTGTTCCATGGACACGCTGCCCGCGGCACTCTGCTCGCTGCCGCCTTGTTCTCCTGGCTTCCAGGTGACTGGCAGTAGCCCAAGAAAGGCTTATTTCTGGTTCAGTAGATAGAAAGATCTGTTTCTAATTTAGCATGGCCGTGCTACCCTCTGCCCAGTTCCCCCAAAGGGGCTCTAGCAGCACACGTCAGAGCTGGGGATTCCAGGATCTATTCACTCACAGTAGATTCAATTTCTGTTTATTGTGGTCTTTGGAGTTCTCTGTTGCAAGGTTCCTCAAATAGAAACCATGTAGCTTCTCTGTGGGCCCCAGTGCAATATATATGGAGGCCATGGCATGAGACTAGGGAGAAGACCACTAGGGCAGGGCAGGGGAAGGGGAGGGTTAGGAAGGACAGGGAAAGAAACAAGGTCAGAAGGGACCAGAACCAGAAAAAGGTTGAGGAACACCGGCCTATGGGTAACCTCAATAAGGCTGACCTCTTGACTCCAAGCAAGAAAACATACCTCTGGATTTAAGGTTCTAGTTAACTGCACACGAGAATCTGGTGATGTTTCTAGATAAGCAAACACGATCTGCACCACTCCTCCATACACCCCTGTCCTTGAGCTCATTCTGAGGAAGAGAACATGTAGCCAGAGCTTTTGAAAGCTTCTGAGGCCAGACAGATAGTACAGTGGGTAAGGCATTGTCCTGCATGTGGATGACTCAGGTTCAATTCCCAGCATTCCATATAGTCCCTGAGCATGGCCAGGAGTGATCCCCTGAGCACAGAGCAGGAATAGCAGGAATAAGCCTTGAGCACTGCTGGTGTGGCCCCCTAAATAAAAGGTAAATAAATGAATAGTAAAGAAATAAGAGAGAATGAGTAAGTGAGTGAGTGAGTGAGCGAGTGAGAGAGAGAGAAAGAGAGAAAAAAGGCTTCCTAGGTGATTCTGATTCACCTGTGTGGAGTGGAGACTCAGCCCTGATGCCCAAAACCCAGTCATCTGGCAGCAGGACCTTATTCAAGATCTACAGAACTGAATTCCAAGACCCTTGATTCAAGATTCAGAGTCTACAGGAGCAACTGCTCATTGCAAGTAGTCTCCCACTTCCAGTACCACTGAGGCTAGAGATTTCTGGCTAGGGCAGTAGATGGATAATTGTGCTTGCCACAAAAGGGCCCCCTCAGTCATTTTTATTGCTCCCTTTCAAGAAACACTGTAGAGTGTCAGTCAGCTGGTCAGTCAGTTAAGACCAACCAAGTACATTTACTCACAGAATAGAAGAAAAAGAAGAATAAGAAAAGAAGAAGAGGAAGAGGAAGAGGAAGAAGAAGAAGAAAAGAAGAAGAAGAAGAAGAAGAAGAAGGAGGAGGAGGAGGAGGAGGAGGAGGAGGAGGAGGAGGAGGGAGGAGAGGAAGGGAGAGAGAGGAGGAGAAAGAGGAGGAGGAAGAGGAGGGAGGAGGAAGAGGAAGAGGAGTAGGAGAAAGAGGAGGATCAGGAGGAGGAAGAGGAGAATAAGGAGAATAAGGAGAATAAGAAAGAGAATAAAGAAAGAAAAAATTGCAAATATAAAATAAGGGAGCACTAATGCACACTTAATACTGCTTAGGCCAATGGTAGTTCTCATGACTTTCCATTATGGTCTAGACCTTCAGATGTTTATAGGCACAAGCTTCAACAGTTTTCCAGTTTACTCTGGACTAGGGTAGGAGATTGTTAAAATGTGTAGGTAATATTTTCTTTCATCAATTCTCTTATTTAATTGAGAGTTCTCTGTCATGTATAAACCATACCTAATTCTAGCTCGGGTGAATATATATGTCTGGTAATCCATTGCTGCGAGCTAAGTCATCCCAAACAGTGCCTTTAAATACTAGTTAGTTTCTTATTCCTTCCTGTTTCTGAGGGTCATCCCGGATCTTGTCGGGGTTTCTAATGTAGTTGTCAGATGGCCAGATCCTGGAGTTATTCCTAAGGGTTTCTTTCCTGTATGTATGGCAGTGGAGACTGGCCAATGCTGTCAGTTTAACTGTTCACCATATTATGCACAAGGGAAATCTGCAGGTGCTCTGAAGGCAGCAGGGTTTTGAAGGAAACGCTCTATTCTCTACTACATGAGGACTATGTCTCCTGAGTTACCTCAACATTAGGTTTGTTATAGTCAGGGGCCTTCCAAGTTCAAAGAAAATAACATGGACTTGGGCTCTCAAGAGGGGTGAAAGAGTTCATAGACGTTGATACTGTAACAACCCAAGAAACTGATGAAGGAAATGCCACAGCATAGAAAAACTTGAAAGCAACAAAATGTACAAAGTCATAGTTACTAAGAGCCCATGTGTTGGGTGTAAATCAGATCCACAAGGAAAATAAAGAAACACCAGTCTGGGTATGTATTGTTACCTTGTCCACTTCTGCTCTATGACCTTGAATCAATTGTTTCACTTTTTGCTTCTCAATAAACTATTCTAAAACATTGGGGAAACAGTAGAATCAATTTTGTAACATAGAGGTGTGATGGTTTCTTACAGCATGCATGAGTTGTAAGGAATAGTGTGGGTTTAATGAATTTTACCAGGTATGATGACAATACTCTTCTTACTTGCTGGTAAATGGAATTTTCTGGTAGACTTTCAACTCTTCCCTAATCATGATGGGAGTTAACAGCTCCTATCTTCAGACTTCAGTTGAAGGAGCTGTCCTTCCATGACTGGCGTTCTAAATCTTAGGAGGTGTAGCTACTTATTACAGGTCCCCTCTACCCCACCCAGACAGATAGTGCCAAAACTCTCAGTGGATGCCTGGAACTGGGAGAAAACCAAAGGTCGTCGTCTTCTTCTTCTTTCTTCTTCTTCTTCTTCTTCTTCTTCTTCTTCTTCTTCTTCTTCTTCTTCTTCTTCTTCTTCTTCTTCTTCTTCTTCTTCTTCTTCTTCTTCTTCTTCTTCTTCTTCTTCTTCTTCTTCTTCTTCTTCTTCTTCTTCTTCTTCTTCTTCTTCTTCTTCTTCTTCTTCTTCTTCTTCTTCTTCTTCTTCTTCTTCTTCTTCTTCTTCTTCTTCTTCTTCTTCTTCTTCTTCTTCTTTTCTTCTTCTTCTTCTTCTTCTTCTTCTTCTTCTTCTTCTTCTTCTTCTTCTTCTTCTTCTTCTTCTTCTTCTTCTTCTTCTTCTTCTTCTTCTTCTTCTTCTTCTTCTTCTTCTTCTTCTTCTTCTTCTTCTTCTTCTTCTTCTTCTTCTTCTTCTTCTTCTTCTTCTTCTTCTTCTTCTTCTTCTTCTTCTTCTTCTTCTTCTTCTTCTTCTTCTTCTTCTTCTTCTTCTTCTTCTTCTTCTTCTTCTTCTTCTTCTTCTTCTTCTTCTTCTTCTTCTTCTTCTTCTTCTTCTATTTTTTTTTTTTTTGTCTTTTTTTTTTTTAAATTTTTTTTTTTAATTTATTTTTTTTAATTTTATTATTTTCCCCCCCAAATATTATTACACCATTTCAGACATACAATTGAAAGATGCTCATGTAGAGTTTTAGATCTACAGTGTTCCAACACCCATCCCTCCACCAAAACCCATCTACCATCACCAATGTCCCCACCTCCCTCCCCCTCCCGCACCTCAACTACTTGGCAGATTCTGTATGTCATTTCTTTCATCTTTATATCTCCTTCCCGATAAACTTTCCTGCTCTTCGTGGAATACAGTGCATTAAAAGACATTACTGTTTCACTATTTTTAGTGGACCGCGCACCCAAAGCGGCCGCGCTATCTGGGCCTCGAACTGGTTTTGCTCTGTTGATCTGGTCGTGAGGCATTTTCTCAGCGTCCGGACAGCGAAGATGGTGGCTAGTGTGATGGGCGGGAGTTTCATCCGGCTGCTTCCGGGACCCCCAGAGGCGATGGGCCCAACACCCAAAACCCATCTGCCCTCCTCGGGATCCCATCGTCAGCTGGGCTCGGCGTGAGCCGGGCTCCAGTCTCCCCAGCCGCTTGTGAAGCTCTGCATGCTGGTTCCCAGGCAGCTCCTGGGCGGGTCCACCAGGCTCGACAAAATGGAGGGGGGGTGGCTAAACCCTGACTCCATCTGGCGAATTCCCAGTGATTCCCGCTTCTGGGAGCCGCCTACCTGGGCTTGAACTGGTTTTGCTTTGTTGATCTGGTCGTCAGGCAGTTTCTCAGCGTCCGGACAGTGAAGATGGTGGCTAGTGTGATGGGCGAGTTTCATCTGGCTGCTTCCGGGACCCCCCAGAGGCGATGGGCCAGCACCCAAAACCCATCTGCCCTCCTCGGGATCCCATCGTCAGCTGGGCTCGGGCGCGAGCCGGGCTCCAGTCTCCCCAGCCGCTTGTGAAGCTCTGCATGCTGGTTCCCAGGCCGCTCCTGGGCGGGTCCACCAGGCTCGACAAAATGGAGGGGAGTGGCTAAACCCTGACTCCATCTGGCGAATTCCCAGTGATTCCCGCTTCTGGGAGCCGCCTACCTGGGCTTGAACTGGTTTTGCTTTGTTGATCTGGTCGTCAGGCAGTTTCTCAGCGTCCGGACAGTGAAGATGGTGGCTAGTGTGATGGGCGAGTTTCATCTGGCTGCTTCCGGGACCCCACCGAGGCGATGGGCCAACACCCAAAACCCATCTGCCCTCCTCGGGATCCCATCGTCAGCTGGGCTCGGCGCGAGCCGGGCTCCAGTCTCCCCAGCCGCTTGTGAAGCTCTGCATGCTGGTTCCCAGGCCGCTCCTGGGCGGGTCCACCAGGCTCGACAAAATGGAGGGGGGGGAGTGGCTAAACCCTGACTCCATCTGGCGAATTCCCAGTGATTCCCGCTTCTGGGAGCCGCCTACCTGGGCTTGAACTGGTTTTGCTTTGTTGATCTGGTCGTCAGGCAGTTTCTCAGCGTCGGACAGTGAAGATGGTGGCTAGTGTGATGGGCGAGTTTCATCTGGCTGCTTCCGGGACCCCCAGAGGCGATGGGCCAACACCCAAAACCCATCTGCCCCTCCTCGGGATCCCATCGTCAGCTGGGCTCGGTGCGAGCCGGGCTCCAGTCTCCCCCAGCCGCTTGTGAAGCTCTGCATGCTGGTTCCCAGGCCGCTCCTCTTCTTCTTCTTCTTCTTCTTCTTCTTCTTCTTCTTCTTCTTCTTCTTCTTCCTCTTCTTCTTCTTCTTCTTCTTCTTCTTCTTCTTCTTCTTCTTCTTCTTCTTCTTCTTCTTCTTCTTCTTCTTCTTCTTCTTCTTCTTCTTCTTCTTCTTCTTCTTCTTCTTCTTCTTCTTCTTCTTCTTCTTCTTCTTCTTCTTCTTCTTTTTTTTTGGTTTTTTTTTTTTTTTTAAATTTTTTTTTTTTAATTTTTTTTTTAATTTTATTATTTTCCCCCCAAATATTATTACACCATTTCAGACATACAATTGAAAGATGCTCATGTAGAGTTTTAGATCTACAGTGTTCCAACACCCATCCCTCCACCAAAACCCATCTACCATCACCAATGTCCCCACCTCCCTCCCCCTCCCGCACCTCAACTACTTGGCAGATTCTGTATGTCATTTCTTTCATCTTTATATCTCCTTCCCGATAAACTTTCCTGCTCTTCGTGGAATACAGTGCATTAAAAGACATTACTGTTTCACTATTTTAGTGGACCGCTGCGCCCAAAGCGGCCGCGCTTATCTGGGCTCGAACTGGTTTTGCTCTGTTGATCTGGTCGTGAGGCATTTTCTCAGCGTCCGGACAGCGAAGATGGTGGCTAGTGTGATGGGCGAGTTTCATCCGGCTGCTTCCGGGACCCCCCAGAGGCGATGGGCCAACACCCAAAACCCATCTGCCCTCCTCGGGATCCCATCGTCAGCTGGGCTCGGCGTGAGCCGGGCTCCAGTCTCCCCAGCCGCTTGTGAAGCTCTGCATGCTGGTTCCCAGGCAGCTCCTGGGCGGGTCCACCAGGCTCGACAAAATGGAGGGGGGGGGGAGTGGCTAAACCCTGACTCCATCTGGCGAATTCCCAGTGATTCCCGCTTCTGGGAGCCGCCTACCTGGGCTTGAACTGGTTTTGCTTTGTTGATCTGGTCGTCAGGCAGTTTCTCAGCGTCCGGACAGTGAAGATGGTGGCTAGTGTGATGGGCGAGTTTCATCTGGCTGCTTCCAGGACCCCCCAGAGGCGATGGGCCAGCACCCAAAACCCATCTGCCCTCCTCGGGATCCCATCGTCAGCTGGGCTCGGCGCGAGCCGGGCTCCAGTCTCCCCAGCCGCTTGTGAAGCTCTGCATGCTGGTTCCCAGGCCGCTCCTGGGCGGGTCCACCAGGCTCGACAAAATGGAGGGGGGAGTGGCTAAACCCTGACTCCATCTGGCGAATTCCCAGTGATTCCCGCTTCTGGGAGCCGCCTACCTGGGCTTGAACTGGTTTTGCTTTGTTGATCTGGTCGTCAGGCAGTTTCTCAGCGTCCGGACAGTGAAGATGGTGGCTAGTGTGATGGGCGAGTTTCATCTGGCTGCTTCCGGGACCCCCCAGAGGCGATGGGCCAACACCCAAAACCCATCTGCCCTCCTCGGGATCCCATCGTCAGCTGGGCTCGGCGCGAGCTGGCTCCAGTCTCCCCAGCCGCTTGTGAAGCTCTGCATGCTGGTTCCCAGGCCGCTCCTGGGCGGGTCCACCAGGCTCGACAAAATGGAGGGGGGGGAGTGGCTAAACCCTGACTCCATCTGGCGAATTCCCAGTGATTCCCGCTTCTGGGAGCCGCCTACCTGGGCTTGAACTGGTTTTGCTTTGTTGATCTGGTCGTCAGGCAGTTTCTCAGCGTCCGGACAGTGAAGATGGTGGCTAGTGTGATGGGCGAGTTTCATCTGGCTGCTTCCGGGACCCCCCAGAGGCGATGGGCCAACACCCAAAACCCATCTGCCCTCCTCGGGATCCCATCGTCAGCTGGGCTCGGCGCGAGCCGGGCTCCAGTCTCCCCAGCCGCTTGTGAAGCTCTGCATGCTGGTTCCCAGGCCGCTCCTGGGCGGGTCCACCAGGCTCGACAAAATGGAGGGGGAGTGGCTAAACCCTGACTCCATCTGGCGAATTCCCAGTGATTCCCGCTTCTGGGAGCCGCCTACCTGGGCTTGAACTGGTTTTGCTTTGTTGATCTGGTCGTCAGGCAGTTTCTCAGCGTCCGGACAGTGAAGATGGTGGCTAGTGTGATGGGCGGGAGTTTCATCTGGCTGCTTCGGGACCCCCAGGCGTGGGCCAAACCACCAAACCCATCTGCCCTCCTCGGGATCCCCATCGTCAGCTGGGCTCGGCGCGAGCCGGGCTCCAGTCTCCCCAGCCGCTTGTGAAGCTCTGCATGCTGGTTCCCAGGCCGCTCCTCTTCTTCTTCTTCTTCTTCTTCTTCTTCTTCTTCTTCTTCTTCTTCTTCTTCTTCTTCTTCTTCTTCTTCTTCTTCTTCTTCTTCTTCTTCTTCTTCTTCTTCTTCTTCTTCTTCTTCTTCTTCTTCTTCTTCTTCTTCTTCTTCTTCTTCTTCTTCTTCTTCTTCTTCTTCTTCTTCTTCTTCTTCTTCTTCTTCTTCTTCTTCTTCTTCTTCTTCTTCTTCTTCTTCTTCTTCTTCTTCTTCTTCTTCTTCTTCTTCTTCTTTCTTCTTCTTCTTCTTCTTCTTCTTCTTCTTCTTCTTCTTCTTCTTCTTCTTCTTCTTCTTCTTCTTCTTCTTCTTCTTCTTCTTCTTCTTCTTCTTCTTCTTCTTCTTTTCTTCTTCTTCTTCTTCTTCTTCTTCTTCTTCTTCTTCTTCTTCTTCTTCTTCTTCTTCTTCTTCTTCTTCTTCTTCTTCTTCTTCTTCTTCTTCTTCTTTCTTTTTTTTTTTTTTTTTTTTTTTTTTTTTTTTTTTTAAATTTTTTTTTTAATTTATTTTTTTTTAATTTTATTATTTTCCCCCCAAATATTATTACACCATTTCAGACATACAATTGAAAGATGCTCATGTAGAGTTTTAGATCTACAGTGTTCCAACACCCATCCCTCCCCACAAAACCCATCTACCATCACCAATGTCCCCACCTCC